>BHFT01026062.1:0-52318 GCA_004320025.1 Laticauda laticaudata
CTCCTCCTCCTCCTCCTCCTCCTCCTCCTCCCGTATTCCCACAGTTGCAGGATCTGCTTTTTGGATCATTTAACGCCACTTGGCATAGTCAGCTGCATTTCCAGGACGCAGGTCCATGGCTTGCATATATTTGTTGATGGTGTCTTGCCATCTCTGTTTTGAATGCTCACGAGGTCACCGTCTGTTGACTTTAGTTGGTAAGGCAGTCTTGGCAACGGTGGAAAGTGCTGCTGTCTGGACCTGTCCATACCAGTGGAATCAGTCTTCTCTCATCTTCTCTATAATTGGTGCCACACCAAAATGTTATCAAATGGTGTCATTTGTGATGTGATCAAGGAGGGAGATGCCCGATATTCAGCAAAGTATTCGCATTTCCATGGCATGAGGAGAGAGCTTTCAGTTCCTGTTGTTGCTGCCCAGCATTCAGTGCCATACAGTGCAACCGGGTGGATGATTGCCTTGTAAACACATCCCATCACCTTCTTCCCTTTGTAAAATGTCTTCCATCACACTAAGCAAGGAGTCAGTCATTAGACCTTCAATGAACCTGATTGAAGATATGCAAACCAGTGGTGGGATTCCACATTTTTTCCCACCGGTTCTATGAGAGCATGCTTTGTGTGCACTTTGCCTGCCAAACACATGCTTCGGACACATGCACACGGAATGGGATTCAAATTTCTTGACAACCGGCTATGTTGTGGCCTAATTTGTGGGTGTGCCTTGGTGGTCATGTGACTGGGTGGGTATGGCTTGCTGACTGGGAATGGCTTGGTGGTCATGTGACTGGGTGGGTGTGGCTTATATGTAAATATTAGAAATATTTATGTAAATATTGATTTTTTTCATAAAAAAAGAGCAACTTTCATCCAAAATCAGGCAAAACAGGAAGGCAGATTGAGTTGCTCTCAGAATCACAGATTCACTTAGAGATCTACCGTTTCTGCAATCTGCCACCTGAGTCTGCACTGAAAAATAGAAGCTTCAGTCCTAAGGAAGGTTCAGCTCTGCTTTTAGATTAGCTAGAAAGCAAAAAATTCAATGGTTTCCTACTCTCTAGCTAATCTAAACCTCCTGGCACAGCAGAACAGCTGATGGTTGGGGGGGGGGGAAAAGGTGCACAGCAACTTATCAAAGNTTTTTTTTTTAGCTCAGCTGAGGTGTGGCACTCTGCGCAAATCAGCTGAGCTAAAAAAAAAAGAGAATATCGGACAGGATAGAGTGGGAGCTGGGCCAGCCAGAGGTGGTATTTGCTAGTTCTCTGAACTAGTCAAAATTTCCACGACTGGTACTCCAGAACTAGTCCGAACTGGCTGAATACTACCACCTCTGATGAAACATAGCCCTTTCCATTCCCAAGGAGGTAGATCTGAATCAAAAGAGAAAGGGAAAAAAAAGGAGCCTCACATCTGAAGAAGGCAAAAGTGCACAAGGCAGAGACACCAGAGAAGCAAGGTCAGCTCTCCAAGGTCAACAAAGAAACACAGCTGAGCAAAATGCTGCTCTTTCTTGCTCAGAGCTCTGATCTGAAGAACAAATCACAGGTCTTTCTTTTTCAACTCTGTGTCAGGCTCTGCAATGGGAGCCGAACGCTGGGAGGAGAGAATCAAGGTTTTTCTCAGTGGCCCTCAATGGCCGTACATGAGCCAGAAAGGATGTGTCCTTCAGGATTTGTAGAGAGATGATGTTCATGGAGATGTGCAGTCTATATTTTCTTTCCTTTTTAGCATTTTTTATTTCTATATAAATATTTTGAAAACAGTGTATTGTCCAAGTATTTTATTTTGCTCCCTCCCCCCCAAAAAAACAAATATGCTGATAGTGATAATAATAATACACATAGTTACAGCCATATTTTTCTCTTATTAGCTTTTTAAAATTATTTATTTAAGGTACAGGCAATTCATCTTCCATTTAACAGTGTATAGTCTGGGTACAAATACCTTGTGCAATAACAATAAAAATTGAAGCCAATTGCTATGATGTTCGTTTGTAGAATAGCAAACCACAACTGATAATATACATTCCTAAATAAAATTTGGGGAAGTTCACAGGCAGAATTTAATCGGGCCTTAGCAGATGTTGCCTAAATAAAAATCTATTTATCTATCATCCATCCATCTATCCATCCATCCTTCTATCTATCTATCTATCTATCTATCTATCTATCTATCTATCTATCAATCATCTATCCAATCATCCATCCAGCTATACACACACACACACACACACACACACACACACACACACACACACATAAAGTTTTGCATCTATACTTCAGTAATCTGGATAAAGGATAAAGAGGAATGAATTGGTCTATATCTCAAGATTTTTCATCAGTATATATTATTCTACACTAATGCTTCACTAAAAATACTTGAAATTTGGTTTTAAACACGTTTTCAAACATCTCTTGGTGGTTCTGTTGAACTAAGGACCGCATCAAAACATTTAAACAATACAGAATTGGAAGAATAATTGAGTTGGCATTAGTTTGGAAGGACTAATGCTCATTAAAGGAGAGATCTTCTTGACCTGCCTATATCACTTCGAAATTGATTGAGTCATGTTCATGCTAAATTAATTTCTGCAGCAGTTGAACATTCAGAAAAACAACCTGAAAATGGATATTTATTTCTGTACTAGCAGGGTACCCGTGCTTCACTACGAAACCATGTGATCAGGCAAGTTTTTGGGGAGAAAAATAAGGGGCAGAAATTGTGCCTCTGCCTACCAGTATCCATTGGTATTCATCTGGCTAGCATCCCGTCAGTGTGTGAGAGAGTTGAGGGCTGTTTGGAAACTGAAACAGTATTTGCTGTGTGAACAAGAAGGAGACCAGCAAGGTGCCAGGGAGTGGCCTTCGTTTCCACGGCAGTTGAACAGATTTCTTTTCAGATGGGGAGTGAGAGAGTTGAGGGCTGTTTAGAACTGAAAGTTGTATTTGTTGTGTGAGCAAGGAGACAGCAAGAACCTGGGTGTGGCTTAGCTCAACTTGTTTCTGTACTAAAGGCTGCCTTGGTGCTGTAAAACTAAAACTGAAACTCTTCTGCCTGCTTGTGTTTTGCATTTGGAAACAGATTTCTTTTAAGGGGGGAGGGGAGTGGAACCTCCTTAGCATCAGAGCATGTTAATAATAATAATATTGAAAAATACTAATGCTCTGATTGGCCATTTTTCAAAAAATCCTTTTTCGTGAGCACCTGGAAGCCAAGAGGAACCATATGCCAAATGTCAAGTTTTGTAGGCTTTACAGTGCTGGAGTTTTTTGTGATGATGCGGGAGTGATAATTCACCTTAATATATATAGAAGAATATACTTTCCTCTGCCACTTGCACCTTTTGCAGTTTCCCAGAATAAATGCATTTTTTACAATGCAGTTTATAGATGCATTTTTTAAATGTGCAAGTTTTGCAGCTCATGAGTACAGTACATCCACAAAAAGGCACCATTTCCAGAACAGAAGGCCTGAAGGGTAAAACATTTTTTTTCCTGAAGATTTACAGGGATATATGTACAGGTGGGCCTGTATGTTCCCCCCCCCCCAAAAAAAAAAGGCTGCTAAGACTGTATAGTTGAGACCGGTTGCTTTGTCACATGTATCTTACATCCGCTGCATGGAAAATGCAATCTGCAAGGCTAGAAAGTAGATTTGAGACTAATTTGGTTGCAGAAGATTAAGAGGAAAATGGGAAGAAATTCTCAAGGAACAGAGCAGAATATAAATCTGTGCAAAATCCTCTGTGGATAAATAGATACAGATTAACAGAATTGGAAGGAACCTTGCAGGTCATCTAGTCCAACCCTTCGCAGGAGACCTGACACCATTTCTGACAAACGGCAGTCCAGTCTCTTCTCAGAAGCTTTCAGTGATGAAGCTTCTACAACTTCCGAAGGCAACTTCTGTTCCACTAGTTTATTGTTCTCACTGTCAGGAAGTTTCTCCCTATTTCCAGGTTAAATTTCTCCTTGTTCAGCTTCCATATATTATTCCTTATCTGGCCTTCAGGTGCTTTGGGAAATAGCTTGATCCAGTGGTGGGATTCAATTTTTTTTACTACCGGTTCTGTGGGTGTGGCTTGGTGGGCATGGCAGGGGAAGGATACTGTAAAATCTCCAGTCAGAGGCGGTATTTGCCGGGTCTCCGAACTACTCAACGTTTCCTAGCTACCGGTTCTCCAGAATTGGTCAGAACCTACTCAGGATGACTTCTGGCTTGATCTCTTCTTCTTTGTGGCAGCCCCTCAAATATTGAAATACTGCTGTCATATCACCCCAGTCCTTCTTTTCATTAAACTAGACATATACAATTCCTGCACCCGTTCTTCATATGTTTTAGCCTCCAGTCCCCTAATCATCCTGGTTGCTCTTCTCTGCACTCTTTCCAGAGTCTCAACATCTTTTTATATTGTGATGACCAAAACTGGATGCAGTGATCATACTACGGCTTTATAAAGTGGTACCACCAAAAAACCCTACAGAGAAATTCTAAATCACACCAAGATCATGGCAGAAGGTCTCAAGGTCCTTCACGGAAAAACAGCATCAAGGATTCACAAAATTCTTTAAAAAAAAAACAAAACATTTAATGCTGAGAAGTGGGAGGTGGGTGGATTGAAGAGCTAAATCCAGCCAGTTTTCCACCTCTCTGTTTTTAATGCATTCCTTAACGTGGAGTCTCACTGAAGCTTTTGAATCTCAGAAGGTCTCTTCACGGGGAGTTCAGCCTGAGGTATATTTCAGCATGCCGAATACTTTGATAAAGAGTGCCAGGTTTCCTAAGGGAGTATTTGCTTGCACAGTTTGTGACAGGATGCTACTCAGGCTACTCCTCCGCCTCTGACATCACCAAGCTCAAAGACCTTGACCATATGGCTTCCAAGACCACATGTGAACATGTCAACAGCTTTAGACACCCGGGAAACCTTGTGCCAATCCAAACTTCTAGCTGAGAGAGGTTAAGTCCCCACTGTGGCTGCAAATCACTAACTATAGAAATAAAGTTTAGCTTCTGAGGAGAATAACAGAGTTGGAAGGGACCTTGGAGGTCACCTAGTCCAATCCCCTGCCCAAGCAGGAGACCTTACACAATTTCTGACAGATGGTAGTCCAATCTCTTCTTAAAAGCCTCCAGTGATGAAGCTCCCACAACTTCTGAAGGCAATTTCTGTTCCATGGATTGTTTTCACTGTCAGAAAATTTCTCCTGATTTCTAGGTTGAATCTCTCCTTGATCAATTTCCATCCATTATTCCCTGTCTGGCCTTCAAAAGTGCTTTGGAAAATAGCTTGACCCCTTCCTCCTCTTTGTGGCAGCACCTCAAATATTGGAAGACTGCTATCATGTCTCCCCTGGTCCTTCTCTTCACTAGATTAGCCAAGCCGAGTTCCTGCAACCTTTCTTCATATGTTTTTGTCTCCAGTCCCCTAATCATCCTGGTTGCTCTTCTCTTCTCTAGAGTCTAACAAATAATCAGTGTTGGAAGGGACCTTGTAGGTCATCTAGTCCAACCCCCCGCCCAAGCGGGAGACCCTACACCATTTCTNAGGTCATCTAGTCCAACCCCCCGCCCAAGCGGGAGACCCTACACCATTTCTGACAAATGACAGTCCAGTCTCTTCTTGAAAGCCTCCAGAAATGAAGCTCCCATAACTTCCGAGGGCAACTTCTGTTCCATTGGTTGTTTGTTCTCACTGTCAGAAAATTTCTCCTTATTTCCAGGTTAAATCTCTCCTTGTTCAGTTTCCATCCATTATTCCTATATAGCTCAATATCTTTTTTTATAGCGGGGTGACCAAAACTAGATGCAGTACTCTAGGTGTGGTCTTACTGAGGCTTTATAGAGTGGTATTAGTGCCTCACTTGATCTTGATCATATCCCTCTGTTGATGCGATTTAGTATTTTTTGGCAGCTGCCACACACTGAAGTACCACCACTTCTGAATGCAAGCTGTTCCATTGGTTTATTGTTCTCACTGTTAGGAAATTTCTCCTTAATTCTAGATTTCTGAGAAAACAGCCTTGGAGACTTTAACCAGGTTCAACCCTTCGGCAATACTTGATTCATTTTTAAGATTGAGGCTCCTTAGCTACATTTAGCTAGAGAGACGGTCTCTTACTGTTCTCTTTGGACAATATTTCTTAACATTGCCAACTTTAAGATGGGTGGAAATATGCAATAATTTGTGCAAATTCGCATGACAGTTACTCTGATTTCTGAATTAATCCTTTTTTCTGTCTTCACACAATATATTGAACAATGAATTAATCAGTCAGGCTAAATGTTTGCTTGTCTTTTGTAATAATAATAAATTTAACTATGATGTCATTCATCCACAGGAAAAAAAGGAGTTAAATCTAGTTTAATCCTATTTAGGTTAGAACTATAGTAATTGGTCCCCATAACATGCACATATTACAATCCATTAAATTTAAAGGATTTTAAAGACTGGTTTTCCTTTAAGGGTATCTACATTCTGCTCCAAAGACTGTGTTCAATCATAGTATACTTTTATGAATAAACCATAATCAGCTGAGTTTAAACAGTATGTTAAGCCATAAACTCAACCAAAAATCAAACTCATTTTTCCTTGCATACCTTGCTTGCTGTCAAGTTTAAAAAAATAATGCCTTGAATGTACCTGATGAAAATATAAAACAACACAATGAATTCTGTGCCCATAGTAACCGGGGCCAGAAATAACATGTATGCATTAAATTGTAGCTACCTAGATTTCATTTAAAAAAACAGTTTACCTATGAAAAGTAAGGCTCTTCCATTTCTGGAAGTTTTAAGAAGAGGTTAAGATAACCACCTGAAGAAGTTGGCTTAATTAGGTTTCCTACACAGTGCAAAGAATTGGATTAGTGGTGGGTTTCTTTCAATTCTACAAATTTGATTTTTGGCAGTCGCCGCACACTGCTGGCTCATATTTAGCTGGTTGTCCACTAGGACTCTAAGATCCCTCTCACAGTTAATTGCTATTAAGCCTGGGTTTACCCAGACTGTATCTGTCCTTTTGGTTTTTCTTGCCTAAATGTAGGACTTTACTTTCATCTACATTGAATTTCATTTTGTTTGATACGGCCCAGTGTTCAAGTCTGTCAAGATCCAACTGGATCTTGAGCCTATCTTCGTGGATGTTAGCTATTCCTGCCAGCTTAGTATCATCTGCAAATATGGTAAGTTCTTCTTCTGTTCTCTCCTCTAAGTCGTTAATTAAGTTGTTAAGTCACCCCATTATCTTCTCAGCATCCAATTGGATTCAAATTTATTGTTTGGGTAAAAGTTCTGATTCTTGGTGAGTTTGGTGGGGCTCCACATTCCATTCACAAGCCTGTGGCCTTGGGGCAGTCAGCTGATGGTTTCTGCTCCTTCTCTGTTTTTTTTCTGGGCGAATGTTAGTACGACTTCAGTACAGCGTTTATACAGGAGAAGATCAGGCTGAGATGGAAAGTGGAGTTAAACATGTCAAAGTTTGGAATCACTGTGTTGTGGCCACAAGAGACCCAAGTCCAGTCCCCTGTGAATTCCTTTGGCCCTTATTAGTACCAATTTGGTTTGTACCATTAGTTGACCAGATTCTTGTGTTTAGGTAGCAATAACAAATTTTTCTGTGCTTTGAACTCAATGAATGTTCCTGGTTAGTTGCACCTGACAATTTTTTTTCCAACTGTAGGGATAAAAACATGGATATTTGCTCCTAAATTCCCCCATTAGTTATTTTCCAATTTGTCTTTCTTAAAATACAACCCACTGAACAAGACACAATATTGTCATCCTAAAAAAAGTTACCATAAATGTTGAAACTATCTCTATTTATATAACCATACTACCTTATTCCTTGGCTCAGTCCTGCTAACAATTGTTTTTTTCGTAAGCAATATTTTCTGCATTTTGTAAACTACTGTAAAACCAAAACCAGAAACACTTTAACATGCCAAATAATTTACCCAGACTGATTTTCCTTCAATTATTATAAAAGATGCACATAACAACAGAACTAAATTACTTTGCATGCCTTTTAAAATGATCTTCTTAGGCATCCATGCTCAGTTTATTTAATAAATCCTTCATCCATTTGCAATAATCCATTACTGTTGAAGAAGCATAATGATCCATTATGCACAATAAATTTAATCACCAGAGTCAGAATGGTTCAAGAATTGTACGAGACACAGTGGAATGTTGGTAAACTGCAAAGAAGAGACACTTCTTCTGAAGGTGTGGATGCAGACACACTCAGACAGTGTGCAAACACGACCGCACCAGGATATATTTATTACAATCCTGCTTGGGACGCCTACCAAACTTCATCAAAAAATGATACATCACCTCGAATGCCTCTCATAGCCTTGATTCACAAATCCAAAGTATCTTACAAAGGAATACGACCAACGACTGTGATGGAATGTAGTCTGGATTCCTAGGAGGGAGGGGTTGCATTCCAGAGGAGGAAGAGACAGCACGCTGTCGATAGTTTGTATGGCAGAAAGAGGGTGAGGACAGCTCCTGCCTAATAGTTCACAGAGTGCTTTATGATCAAATAGTCTGCTTTACTTTGGCAAGATTTCTGTCAAAATGAGGCTCAGTGGTGTGTGTGGCCTCCACGTGCCTGTATGACCTCACAAGGGGACTGAGGGTCTCATCTCGGTACCTAATGGCAGTCAGGCTACCTCTGGCGAGCACATGGAGGACTGTGTGGCCCCCTAAAGAAATCAATGCCACCCTACACCAGTGGGAACTGACCACTGCCAAACTGGTCGTGCTGGAGGGTGTTTGCAGGCAGCAAGAACGTTCTCAAGGTGGTCCCAGAACCTGTCACGTCTGTACAATGTGCTCAGTGGGAACCTGCTTTCCTCGTGAAGAGGCACAGGGCGCACAGTGGCGAATTTGCCAATCTTGTGGTGTTCTCATGGAAAATACCAAACGTCCTGCACGGTGTTGGGCTGTAAGCACAACCCGCACCCCTGTGGCGTGGGGCCTTGCCTAACCACCCTCATGGAAGTCTGTTTCTACCGTTTGAACCAGCCAAATGCACATTTGTGGCCGGCTGGAGGCCAATTTTGCAGGCTCTGGCAGTACTTCCTCTCTCCCTACTCCTTGCACATAAGGTGGAGGTAGCGATCCTGATGCTGGGCTGTTTGCCCTCTACAGCCTCCCTCACTATGTCTCCTGATGTAACTGGCTCTGTCTCCTGGTAGGCACCTCCAATTGCTCTGGACATATGCTTTGGACGACAGCAAACCTTCTTGCCACAGCTCGCATTGATGAGCTGCACTACCTGGAGCACTTGGTGGGTTGTAGACTCCGTCTCATGCTACACTAGAAGTGAAAGCACCGCCGCATTCAAAAGTGACCAACCATCGCCAGAAAGCCCTAGGAACTGAGAAGTGCTCTGTGGTCACGCACCTGCAGAACCATCTTTGTGGGGATGTCTGCTACCTGCCTCATGCCTTTCCACCTGTTGTCTATTCCATTTCACAAACATTTGCATGTGAAATTGATGTCAATCAAGGTGTTGCTACCTAAGTGGACAGTTTGATTTTCACAGAATTGTGATTGACATTGGAGCTACATTGTGTTTGTTTAAGCATTCCCTTTTTTTTTTTGAGCAGTATATTAAATTTAAAAAGCAAAATACCACAGAAAACTGCATCATCACAAAACGTCCAGAGAACCGTAAAGCCTACAAACTTGAAAATTTAGCACATAATGTTCCTCTTGGCTTCTAGGGGCTCACTAAGAAAGGATTTTTCAAAAAATTGACCACCCAGACCATTAATATTCATATATTATTATAACAACGCTCTGATGGCTCAGGAGTTCTAATTCCCGCGCTCCCACACCCAAAAAGAAATCTGTTCTATAAGGCAAAACACAAGCAGTAGGAGAGACGTTTCCATTTTCTGTTTTAGTTCAGAGCACTTAAGGCAACTTTAGTACAGAACAGGTTGAGGCCTAAGCGCAACACCCAGGCTCCTGCTGTCTCCTCTTGCTCACACAAGCCAAATACGTTTCAAGTTTTCCAAACAGCCCTCAACTCTCTCACACACTGACAAGACGCTAGCCAGATGAATACCAATGGATGCTGGTAGGCAGAGGCAGAATCCCCCCTTAATTTTCCTCCCCCAAAACTAAGCCCGACCACATAGTTTTGTAGTGAAGCATGGGTACTGAACTAGTTCTAATATATGTTTAATTTTATCACACATTTACATTTTTTATTTTTGTAAGTAGTTATCGCAGGGGTCCCAGTACACTGCTTTGCCCAGGGGCCCATAATGCTGTTAAGATGGCCCTGGGCAAGAGTTCTTCTCCAAGGGAAATAAGATTTAGATTGTAGGGGCCTTTTGCATTTTGGGGATACCAAGAAGCAAGCCAAGCCAAGTCTTCACTTTTGCTTCTTTTTTAAGGGCCAAGGAGAACATTCTTGGATGAGAGGCGAAACACCTTCAAGCAAAAACCAAGTCCAGTTGCCTTTTGAAAAACCATGACCTGGATGACTGAGAATCTCCACAGAAAGACATTTCTATTCCCTCCCTGATTTTTCCCCTTGGTAAAATGATTTGAATATGATGGGTTTGGAAAAGCAAATTCTTTTCCTAAAAATTCCGCATGGTCTTTGCTTTGTGCTTGATAAGATCTGCGGTCTGAGCTGGTACAATTTACTCCAAATGGTTTGCCTAAGATGGGAGGAAACAGATGGATTTCCTCCATCAGTTGATTAAGAAAGAGAGAGATGAAGGCAAGACAAAAAGCAATGGGTGGAAACTAATCAATGAAAGAAGCAGCTTAGAACTAAGGAGGCATTTCCGGATAGGGTTACAATTAATCAGTGGAACAACTTTCCTCCAGAAATTGAGAATTCTCCCAACACTGGATGTTTTTAAGAAGAGATTGTATAATCATTTGTCTGAAGTGGAGTAGGGTTTCCTGCCTAAGCAGGGGTTGGACAAGAAGACCTCCAAAGTCCCTTCCAACTCTGTTATTCTATGTGGAAAGCTTCTATCATGCAATGTGTCAGATATGCATGTTATGCCTTAAAACCTCCCCAGGCTCCTCCCAAATGCAAAAGAAAAGCTTTCTACCCCTCTGCTTTGTAGCTTTCTTTCCTCTCTCATTTGCTCTACTGTCTGCTAAAAAGTTTTTTAAAAAAACAGGTGGCAATGTTTTTCAGTATCAGAAGAGGGAGCAAGAGCCTTTAAACAATGCCTCTACCCAGGAAGAAAGAAAACCTGCAGGTTATTGGTTTATCTGGGTGGGTGGGGGTGATGCTGTTTTTCCCAAAGACCACAGCAACCGAGAACAGAAAAAAAAACCAACATAGAGGGAAACCCTCATAAACAAAAAATCCAGGATAAAAATCCAGAGTGGCCTTATCCAGCATGCCACAAGAAGGCCTGAGCTGGCCTTAGAGGTGAGTCTGTAGAGATTCTCAGTCATCCAGGTCATAGTTGTCCCAAAGGTGCTTTTTCAGGAGGCAGCTGGACTTTCTTTTTCTTTTTTCTTTCCTTTTGAAGACGTTTCACTTCTCATCCAAGAAGCTTCTTCAGCTCTGAGAAGGATAGTGTGGAGTGGAAGGATTTATATTCCTGGCAGGCAGCTGGTCATTTGTCAGTATGGTTGCGTAATTGGCAACTCCAGATTTCAACTAATAAATTGTCTCTGTCCTACACATTGGCAATAAGAATCAGAACACCAAATGCAAGTTGGATGGAAATGATCTCGTAGATAACCCTCATTCTGTCAAGGACCTAGAAGTTCTCATCTCAAACGATCTAAGCCCCAGAGCTCACTGAAACCGCATTGCCAAAAAAGCTTTTAAGGTTGTTAACCTAATTTTGCGAAGCTTCTTCTCCAGCAACATTGTGTGGCTAACTAGGGCATACAAAACCTTTGCCAGACCAATTCTCGAATACAGCTCATCTGCCTGGAACCCGCACTATTTATCGGACATTAACACGATTGAGCTGGTTCAGAGGTATTTCTCGAGAAGAGTTCTCCACTCCTCCACTCACAATAGAATTGGATCTGGACAATCTGGAACTGCACTGCCTGTGATCCAATCTAAGCATTATACACAAAATTGTCTGCTATAGCATCTTGCCTATCAATGACTTCTTCAACCTCAATCATGATCATACACGGGCAAACAACCGATACAAACTCAAGGTAAACCGCTCCAAACTCAACTGCAGAAAATACGACTTCAGCAACAGAGTGTGCAATACCTGGAATGCCCTACCCAACTCCGTTGTTACCCAACCCTTTGCAGCTTCAACCTCAAACAGTCTCCCATGGACCTCACCCCATTCCCAAGAGGTCCTTAAAGGGGGTGTACATAAGTGCACCAGTGTGCCTGTGGTCCCTGTCTTACTGTCCCAATTTATCTGTATTTACTTCCTTTGTTCTTGTTTATGTTCATGCCTGTACTTGTCATCTTGTACATGTTTGACAAACAAACAAACAAATAAATAAATTTGCATCCTTTTGGAGTGTTGTTGAAGCACCTGGAGATTTATCTGTGTCCTCAGGGTCATCTGAGTAGCGCAAATGTTTTCTGTAGTTTGCAATTTTTTCCTCTGGAAAGCCATTCCTATTCCCACTCAGTTCAAAGGGTGTCCATCCCCAATTGTCCAGCTAAAAGTCTGTAGAGGTGAGCTAATTTGCACCCTTTCAAGCATCGTCCAGTGTGATGCAGGGAGGCATCCACTGCCCACTCTCTGCTTGGAAACAAAAATCCCACCAGAGGAAGCCCATTGTCCTCCCCGTGGATTCAGTCCCGTTGCCTAAGAGCTCTTATTGACGGGAAGTGTTTCCTAAGACTTAATTGGATTCTGTCTTCCTGCAACGTAATGGTATTATTCCACCAACTCAGCACAAAATGTGATGAGCAAAGCTCTGGTCCATCTCTGGGGCCTCCTGGGAGATCAGTTGATCCCCTTTCCCCCCCCTTGGCATTGGTTGAGAAGCGATCCTCCATCCCCGCTGGAGAATGCTGTGGGAGATGGGTACCTGGACTGAGAAGTGATTGAGTGAGATGCTGAAAGGCATTGTAGCCTGAGTCTTCTAATATTCTAGGGAGAGCTAGGATTGTCTGGCACTTGTCTTTGGAAAAAGGACTACTACTACTACTACGACTACTACTATTAGGCTTGGGGTGGGAGCTCCTTTGCCATGGTTGCTAAGAAAATCACTGCAGTTGTTAAGTGAATATTGAGGCCGTTAAGAGAACCCAGTGTTCTGCATTGACTTTGGTTGTCAGAAGACAACTGGGAAGGTTTCAAATGACAATCCCCATGACCCTGGGATGCTACAACTGTTGTACATACATGCAGTGGTGGGATTCAAATTTTTTTTACTGCTGGTTCTGTGGGCATGGCTTGGTGGGTGTGGCTTGGTGGGCGTGGCAGGGGAAGGATACCGCAAAATCCCCATTTCTTCCCCACCCCACCAACCTGCTTTCCAGCTCCGTTCTCCTGTGCAGGGCAATCAAAGGAGACCCAGCCAATTAGCTGGGACTCAATGGGAGGCAGAGAATAGATGGGGGCGGGGCCAGTCAGAGGTGGGATTTGCTGGTTCTCCCAACTGCTCAAAATTTCCACTACCGGTTCTCCAGAACTGGTCAGAACCGGCTGAATATCACCTCTGATCTAGGAGTATCACATCACTACTAGTCCTTCTCTTCAACAGACATACCAAGTTCCTTCCATCGTTCAGTGTACGATTTAGCCTCAAGACCCCCTTATTGTATTGACTGTTCTTTTCTGCACTCTTTCTAGGGTCTCAGCATCTTGTTTTGTATTTTGGCGACCAGAACTGGATGTAGTATTCCAAGCGTGGCCTCGTTTATTTGAAAAACAGTAAGTAAGTAAAACTTTGATCCCGATGTCAGCTTTGGAAGCCATATTGACACCGGATGCTTCCAGGATGCCACATTCTTGGGCCTGGGAAAATAGGAGGGGGGGAATTTCTGGGAGTGTATGTAGTTAGTCATGATAACATTCTTTTTCTGATTCAAGGTCATGTCATTTCTGCACCTGGGTGAGGGGATGTCTCAAGTTGGGATGTATGGTGATTGGGGCATGTGATGCAATAATGGGTGCAGGGGGTGGGTTTGTAGTTTTTACTTATTGCAAGGAAGTCTGGAACTTTCAGATTCGGGATTCCTCAGATGTGCCAGTTTACTACCCAAATAAAAAAGAACTGTTGAGAAGATGCCTGTCTCAGAGTTATTGGTTGGAGTGGAGGTTTTCTGGAATGCTGACATCCGATTTTCTTCCAGGAAACCCTCCAGGACAGCTGGTCAGATTATTGTAAATAGGGCATGTCTCGAAAATGAACTCCTTGGACAGATCTAGGTCCAGCTGCTTTTCTCTCTGCCAGCCTCCAATTCTGTCAGCATCCTGGGACCACTTAGTCTGCTCTGCAACCCAATTCCTTTGGTGTGTTTATCTCCATCTCCTGCCTGAGATGGCTCTTAGATCTTTTGCCAATAAAAATTGCATCAGTGATTCCAGGCTGGGTACGGCCACAAATGCAAAGCTGAATGGTATCACCCTGAAATGGGCCCTTAAAAAAAAACAGTTCTCACTACGGTGTGATCTCATAATCCTTGGCCAAGGGGCATAGGCAAGGGCTTAGAAGACATCAAATCCCCAGCAGGCCCTGGGAAATGCCATTTTTTCCCCAAGGCAACCTAAAGAATCCATAGGCTTATTAGGAGACATGTTTCTTATGGAAATAGTGGGCTATACATGAAAGGATTGGCTTATAGTTCTGTCTAACAAACTCACCGAGGCTGCTACTTTTTCTAATTCTAACTCTTTTGGGCCAGACTCAAATTGTAAAGAAGAAAACCAGTGAATGTTGCAGTGGAACTTGATCAATGGAATTGAAATAATAACAGCTTCTCTTCTCTTCTCTTCTCTCCTCCCCCTCTTCCTCCTCCCTCTCCTCCTCCTTCTCCTTCTCCCACTCCTCCTCTTTTGTTGTCTTCATGGATCCACCTTTCTTGGTAGTAATGTAGAAATAGCTTGTTTTGAGGTTCCCTCACTAAGAATTCCTGAGCTCCCAACTGCTTTACTTCTCAGCTCAGGCAGAATCCACAACCCGTTGCCAAGAAATAAAATGGAAGGGACTGAAATCAGTAAGAACATCTGCTGGCATTGCCAGAATTAATTGGTCCATGCTCTCCAAGAGGAAGGCATTATTTTTCCTTGCGAAGGCTCCACAAACATTTGTCTTACCCTTAATTTATGTGAATCTGATATGGCTTGCCTTTGATCCTGAGCACGGATGCTCCATTGCAATCTAATGCCATTTGGAACAAACTAGGTTGCTAGGTAACCAAGAACGAGGTCCTCCAACTTGATTCCACAAGGAGATTAAGGCAATAGTTCTGAATAAGGAGCTGGGGGGAGTTCGCAAGTACAGGACATTTCTCCTTAGCAAAAATAATAACCTGATAGCACGCCCTGAATCTTTTCCCTGTTCCCTCTTACAGAATAGAATACAGAATAAGAGAGTTGGATGAGGCCAACTCTGCTCAAGGCTCCTGCTCAATCAGGAGACAGGCCTATACCATTCCAGACAAGGGGCTCTCCAGGCTCTTCTTAAAGGCCTCCAGTGATGGAGCACCCACAACTTCTAGAGGCAAGGCCTTCCACTGGTTCTGCTCCACTGGTTCTGTTCCACTGGTTAATTGTTCCAGCTAACTTAGCCACTTGGGAATTCTGAACTGCATTGGAAAGATGCCTGTTCTAAGGCAGTGGCCCACAACCTTTTCGGCACTAGGGACCGGTTCCTTGGAGAGGGGATTTTCTACTGAGTGGCTGAGGCATGGTTTCGTATGTTGCCTGCATCTCGTGGATGGGCCTTCTCTCGTTTGGGTGGCCCAGTTTTTGGCATGCCACGAATTTTGAGATAATGTGCGCAGATTCAGAGCAAAGTTAAGAAAAAGAAGGGGGAAAAAAAGAAAACATAGATTTGTTTATTTCTATCAACCTTTTATTATTTTTACAAAACACTCATGGGTGGCGAACATGTCTAGCACAACTCTTCCCTTCCATCTTGCCTGCAACAACATCCCTGTGAAGTGGGTTGGTCTGAATGACTGGCCCAAGGTGCTTTCATACATAAAATGGGACGAGAACTCACAGTTGCCTGGTGATTGGCCCAAAGTTACCCTGCTAACTTTCATGCATAAGGTGAGATGGGAACTCATAGCCTCCTGCTTTCTTGTCTGGTCCCTAGCCACTAGACCAAATCATGAGTTCTTCTCTTCTTTCCATCAAGAATTACCATCTTACTCATTCCTCCTTCACCTTCTCCTCCTCCTTCTCCTTCTCCTCCTCCTCCTCCTCCTCCTCCTCCTCCTCCTCTTCACCAATACTTGGAGAATCAGAAGCTCAGTGATGTTGAGTTGACATAAACAAGCTTTTTAATTTTGTGATCTGATTTTCTAAGAGTTTTCATCAGTACTCCTGGCTCAAACTAGATTTTTGGGTGACAGTTCAAAGCCTGGGATCATAATGCAAAACCTCGCACTAACATCAGTCATTCTTGATTTAGGATTTAGAATTGACTTCTAATATGTAACTCTTGTCTGCTAATCTCTAAGATTTTGTAAGTGATCCAGCTGTTCATCTCCTCCACCACCATCACCTCCTCTTCCTCCTCCTCCTCCTCCTCCTCCTCTTCTTCCTCCTCCTCTTTCTCTTCTTTTTTGATCCTTCTTCATTCCCATATCCATCAATAATTGATTCAATCTTTTCTTCTTTCAACAAAAAAAGTCTGCATAAGGTTTCTAGCCTTTTGAAAGGTCTTTGGCATTTTCTTCCACATTAAACTGGTCATTTTTGCTATTTCCACCAACCCCATCAATGTGTAATTCGATCTTCCACTGTGGGTATTAGTCTTCCATGTCCAATAGCTAGAAGAAGCTTCTGCAGAGTACATGAGTTGAAGCACCTTCCAGTCCCAGAAGGGACCCTGCAAACAGCAGAAAGCAAGGCCAATGGGAGGTACGTTAGCATTCTCAAGACCAATTCGGGGCCAAAATTAATGACTCCTCCATTTTACATGCAGTTGGATCAATAATAGCGCTGCACATTTTGAGGCTCTGCACTCTCCCAATTTTCTGCTGGATCGATAAAAGCTTTTCTGGAGGAAGAGCCATTGTTTAATCCAAATGGAAGCAATAAATTTCAAAGGTTCTTATATCGTTTCCCTTTTCTCTTGTTGTGGAGAAGCCAATGATGGCCAGTTCAGAAGCCTTTGAAACTGAGCCTTTGAAGGATAATAATGTGGATTCTCAAAATAAACTTTGTATAGGGTTAACAAAATAAGAAATAAAAGAAGGATCCTAGGGCTGCAAAATGACTGAATAGCATCTCACTGCAGATGCATATATAGATTCATATATGTGTGTAAAATTAAGTATGAAGATGAGAGATAAGACCATCCTTGTTTTAAAATGATCATTTCTACTTGCTTCAGTTTATTATGGACATTAAGTTAACATTTGGTCAGCCTTTCTAAGATTTTTGGACGATGGCAGATAATGATCTCCATAATTATCTAAGCAAACATAATACTTCTGGATTTATAAAAAGTTCACTACAAAGGCAAAATATGGAAGAAAAGGAGGAAGAGGAGGAGAAGAGGAGGGGGAGGAGGAGGAGATGAACAACTGGAACACTTACAAAATCTCAGAGATTAGCAGACAAGACTTACATATTAGACGGTAGGCACCAACATGCCTACCGTCCCTGTCCTATTGTTTGTTTCATTTTTCTTATATGTACCCATTTCATGTATTCATAAGTATGTATACACTTATACCTATTATCTTGTAAGCGATTGACAAATCAAATAAATCAAATAATAAATAAATAAAAATAAAATAAGTAAATAAATAAATAAATCCTAAGTCAAGAAGACTTCTGAATGACTGATGTTAATATGAGGTTTTGCATTATGATCCCAGGCTTTGAACTGTCACCCAAAAATCTAGATTGAGCCAGGAGTATTGGTGAAAACTCTTAGAAGATCAGATCACAAAATTAAAAAGCCTCTTTATGTCAACTCAATATCACTGAGCTTCTGATTCTCGAAGTATTGGTTTCCTGTCCTCTTGGGTTTTTTAGCATGGCAACTGACTGACTTCTGTAACCTCAAAGGACTCTCTTTTGAGGGCTTAATGGAGCTCTTTGACATCCGCTTCAAAGCTTCCCTTCACTTGACACACTGACCTTCCTAACTTAACTCCATGCAGGTCATCCTCTTACATTCCCTACCCTTACAGATAATATGAGTTGCCTCAGGAGTTTCATTATCACCCTCTCTTTTCACTCCTCATTTTATTTTTTATTTTATTTGTTTGTTAATCATGTACAAGGTAACAAGTATAGGTATCAACATGAACATGAACAAAGGGAGGAAATACAGATAAATGGGAACATTAAGACAGGGATGGTGGTCACGCTGGTCTCCTTATGCACGCCTCATTTAAGGACCCCTTAGGAATGGGGTGAGGTCCATGGTAGACAGTTTGAGGTTGAAGCTGTGAGGGTTTGAGGCTGTAACCATGGAGTCAGGTAAGGCGTTTCAGGCATTGACCCCTCTGTTGCTGAAGTCGTATTTTCTGCAATCGAGTTGGAGCAGTTTACCTTGAGTTTGTATCGGTTGTTTGCCTGTGTATTATTGTGTTTAAAACCGAAGAAGTCATTGACAGGCAAGATGTTATAGACAATTTTGTGAACTATGCTTAGATCAGACCCCAGGAGGCGTAGTTCCAGATTGTCCAGGCCCAAAATTTTGAGCCTGGAGGCAAAGGGAATTCTATTGTGGGTAGAGGAGTGGAGTACTTTTCTCATGAAATACGTCTGAACCCACTCAATTGTGCTAATGTCCAATATACAGTATTATGGGTTCCAGACGGATGAGCTCAGAGGTGGGATTCAGCAAGTTCTCACCACTTCTGGAGAACCAGTAGTGGAAATTTTGAATAGTTTGGAGAACCAGCAAATCCCACCTTTGGTTGGCCTCGCCCCCATTTCTTCTCCATCGTCCGAGTCCCAGCTAATTGGCTAGGTCGTCTTTGGTTGCCCTGCACAGGAGAACGGAGCTGGAAAGCAGGTTAGTTGGGTGGGGAGGGAATGGGGATTTTGCAGTCACCTTCCCCTGCCACACCTACCAAGCTACGCCCACAGAACTGGTAGTAAAAATGATTGAATCCTATCACTGGACGAGATGTATTCGAGAATTGGTCTGGCAGAGGTTTTGTATGCCCTAGTTAACAATTCAATGTTGCTGGAGAAGAAGCTTTGCAAAATAAGGTTAATAACTCTTTTTTAAAAAAAACTTATTTTATTGATTAAATTATTAAAACATTGGACAATGTGTGATCATCCTGACATCCCTTTTTGTCATACATGTTATAATATATAGTACATATTCTATATATATTTGTACAATTATAATTACCCATTCTACAAATCCTACTTATTTTTTATTCTGGGTTTTTCCTTTCTTTTCTCATCATTGATAAAATTTATTTAATATCTTGTAGTATTCTGTCTCATCCTTATTTTTTTATTCCAGAGTTAATCTATCCATTTCAGCACATATCAATATTTTCTTTATCATCTCACCTTCCTTGGGAATTTCTCTTATCTTTCCATTTTTGGGCAAAAGTCATTCTTGTTGCCATGATAATATGTACTATTAGATAAATCTCATCTTTACTATATCTTTCTGTCATAATTCCAAGTAAAAATAATTCCAGTTTATAATCTATTTTCCATCCAGTCATCTCCTCTAACCACATCTGGATCCTATGCCAAAACTCCTGGGTTTTCTTATAAAACCATAATGTATGGTAACATATTCCATGTTCTTGGGCACATTTCCAACAGTTTGGTGACAGGTTTTTATACATTTTAGCCAGTCTTGCTTGGGGGAGGTTTTACCTATAAAACATAATTTATTTATTTATTTGTTTGTTTGTTTGTTTGTTTATTTATTTATTGTCAATTGCTTACAAGATAATAGATATAAGTAAAAACATAGTTATAAATACATGGATACAAATAAGAAAAATATAAAAATATAAAAGAAACAATAGGACAGGGATGGTAGGCATGTTGGTGCGCTTATGCACGCCCCCTACAGACCTCTTAGGAAAGGGGTAAGGTCAATAGTAGACAGTCTAAGGTTAAAGTTTTGGGGGTTTGGGGAAAAAAAACACAGTTTTATATAGGTTTTGTCAAAATATATTCATGAACTGGAATAGAGGAGGGTAAGAAGGTTAGCCAATGAATAGGAATAGCAACTAAGTCAGCCAATGAGGACTGTTTGGAAACTGAAATTAGAAGTAGCCTAAGCGTGGCTCTATATTAAGCTCTGCAGCTATGTTAAGCTCTGAGTCTGTCTATTGAAAATGAAACTGCTTCTCTCCTTTGCTGTGTGTCTTGCTTGTCTGCTAAACTAAAGTGAAACTGATGTCTGTTTCTGAGCTCCTGAATTGCTGTTCCGAACCTGTAGCATGTCTGCTTCTGTTTGAGCTTGCTCCATGTTGGAAAAATCTACAAGTGGTTGGTAAAATTTACTTTATTTGTTTATAAAGAAGTTAAATGAAGCATCAGCCATCTGTGTTTACTTTTCTGGTGCTGAATTTACGCTGTAATACTCTGAACAAGTTTTCCTTATATAAAGTGGCAAGGTTAGCAACTCTTAAAGCCTTTTTGGCAGTGCTGTTACAGTGAGCTCTGGGGCTTAGTTCGTTTGAGATAAGTACTCCTAGGTCCTTGACAGAGTGAGGGTCGTCTACAAGATCACTTCCACCTAACTTGTATTTGGTGTTCTGATTTTTTTTTTGCCAATGTGTAGGACAGAGCATTCAAGGAACACAAATTCTTAAAGATCTCATCCTGTAAGACGTGTCTTCCCAAATTAGTGACCCGTCAGAGCCAGGGATCAACTTGAGGTTCCTCTGAAAGGCTCTCTCCATGGCTCCTTAAATGGGTGAGGTAGGAGGGTCTTTCCTCGCCCTAGATGAGGAGAAGCAAGCTGGAAAATGTTCTCCCTATTCACTGTGCTCATTATGGTTGCTTGGCCCAGAGGACAGTCCGAGATGTACTCGAAGGATAAGCAAAAACAAGGATTTCCGATGTCCAATTAGAAGATTGAAGCTGAGTGATGCCTNTGGCCCAGAGGACAGTCCGAGATGTACTCGAAGGATAAGCAAAAACAAGGATTTCCAATGTCCAATTAGAAGATTGAAGCTGAGTGATGCCTAGCTAGTTAACTGTGGACAGTGCCTCCAAGCTCCTGAAGGGTTCTTCACCCATCATTGAGAACTCCAGGGTGGGGAGTTATTTTTAACTGAGAACATTTGTATTGCTACAACAGTGGCAAATGTAAAATATGACTTACGTAGTGTGTGAAATTATCTCCAGCTTTTGTGTACCTTCCTTTTCATTTCTATTTAGAGTAGCTGAGTTTGGCAGATCTTGAGAAGGTAAGAAGGGCTGGACTAGGGAACTTTCTCTCCCACTCTCCCTCCCTCCCTCCCTCCCTCCCTGTCTTCCTCTCCCCCTCTATCTCTGTGATAGAAGAAAAGATTGTCAAACTACTTCTGTTCTTTGTGAAACAAAGTGTTTTTCTTACTTTCCCAAGGTATTTATTTGTCCTGAAGGTATAACATGCAAGAGAAAAAGGGCAGTTTCTTAAAACATGGTCTGTAGCACTTAGCAATAGCCCTTAGACTTATATACCACTTCACAGTGCTTTTAAAGCCCTCAATTGGGTCCTCAATTTACCAACCCCTGAAGGATGAAAGGTGGAGTCAACTTTCAGCTGATCAGGATCAAACTCCTGGCAGTGGGCAGAGTTTAGCCTGCAATACTGCATTCTAACCACTGGGAGGGAGGGAGGGAAGGAGGGAGGGAGGAAAAGAAGATAGCAATAGCACTTAGATTTATATACCACTTCACAGTGTTTTCCAGCCCTCTCTAAATGGCTTACAGTGTCAGCCTCTTGCCCCCCAAACTTTGGGTCCTCACTTTACCCATCTTGGAAGGACAGAAGGCTGAGTCAACCTTGAGCCTGTGAGATTCGATCTGCCAAATTGCAGTCAGCCAGCAGTCAGCAGAAGTAGCCTGCAGTACTGCGTTCTAACCACCGAGCCACTGTGGCTGAAACTTGGTCTGTGCCATCAAGTAGGGTCTGTGACAATTTGCTGAGGACAACTCACCACAGCAAACTCACCACCACAACTAACTTGCCATGGCCAACTCACCGCGGGACAAAAGTTACACAAATATCAAAGAAATGGTGGAATAAAATCATCAAAGAAAGGATGTGAAAGGAGGGCCAGAATGAAAGACGAATGTAAAAAACTAAAATGATTTTCTTATTTATTTTAAATAATTAAATTGAATTGTTAAATTGTCCTGTGGCAAGTTGGCCATGATGAGTGGTCCCATTTCACATCAAATATCAGGGAAGCTTGACCATTTTCTAATCACAGAGAATCTGGATAGATAGTTCTAGGTATCCATGAATCTTCTGCAATCCTAATGAATGGAGGCGAGCTGTGTGCTAATACTAACAGCCCATCAAAACTTCAGATTTTTAACCAGCAGCGATGACTATAAATTTTTCAAGCAGAGGGAATGCTTAAAAGAATCATTCTCCAGTATCAGGAGATATCAGCAGACATCTCCACCTGATTTGCAACAACAGACTGTTGTCTTATTTTTTTAATTTTTTTTGGCATTTCAATTAGTTTTCTACAACAACAGAGCAGAGAAGATTATTTGCAGGCAATATGGTTAATGTTTTTTGGGGGGGAGTCATTCTCTTTATCACAGACTTTTCCAGCCCCTCCTCTTTTGTCTCTCTCATTCCTCTCTTCTTTCTCTAAATTAATGGATCATTGGAAGGAAACAATACAGTAGGACTTTATCTGTCTCTGTCAGCATCATAACTGTCTGAAAAGTGAACCATTGGGGATCAAATATGTGGTAGTAGGAGAAGGAAGGGAAAAAGGGAGGGAGGGAGGGAGGACGGAAGGAGAGAAAAAGGAAGGGAGGTTGGGAGGAGGAGGGAGGAAAGAACGTGAGAGTGAAAGTGTCAGCCTTGGAAGCTTGTCTCAGAGTTTATTGGGTTGGAGTTTGTTAGTTGGAACACTGTCAGAGAGTGAGTCAGAGAGAGGGGGGGAGGGAGGAAGGGAGGGAGAGGGGGAGAGAGGTTGCATCAGATGATATAAAGACCCAGATCTTTATGCTTCCCAGTGCACTCCTACATAGAAACTCAGAAAGTTGCAGGTATTGGTAGACCACAAATGCATACATACATGTATGTTCAGCATATTACTTCCAATAGAAGAAAATGTTAGTAGCTCAGGGTTGAACTCTGGGCTCCTTGGTTTTCCGTGAGCTTGGTTGGGGTTTGTTTGGGGTTTTTTTTGCTAACATTTCATGGCACCGCAAAATAAGTTCTTCTTTTAGTATTTGCACTGCAGTGTAGCATGCAAACTATAAGGATTTGATCATTCCCACCTCTGCTGCTTCCATAGTCCCCCTTCTTTGAAGTTGCATTATTTAGTTCACACTGTTGCATGCGTGCGGCCATACTTCTCTTTAATTAATTAGAATATAGAATAATAGAGTTGGAAAGGACTTTGGAGCACTGTTCTAGGCTGGGATTCAAAATTTTTTGCTTCCGGTTCTGTGGGCATGGCTTGGTGAGCATGGCGTGGCGTGGCAGGGTAGGCGTGGCAGGGGAAGGATACTGCAAAGTCCCCCTTCCCTCCCCATCCCACTAACCTGCTTTCCAGCTCCATTCTGCTGGGCAGGGCAAACCAAAGAAGACCCAGCCGATCAGCTGGGACTCAATGGGAGGCGGAGAAGAGGTGGGGCTGGTGGGGCCAGTCAGAGGTGGGATTGGCCATTTCTCCGAAGTACTCAAACTTTCCGCTACCGGTTCTCCAGAACCGTTCAGACCCTGCTGAATTCCACCACTGCTTTGCAGGTCTTCTAGCTCAAGCAGGAGACACCAAATGCCTTACACCATTTCGGATGAATGGTTATCCAATCTCTTCTTTAAAAGTACAGCGATTTGGAGCAGCCAACACTTCCTTCAAGCAAGGATGTCCCATTAGTTGATGCTCTTACCATAGGGAATTTTCTCCTTAATTCTAGGTTGCTTCATCTTGGTTAGTTTCCATCCATTTTCTCCTCTTGCTTTTGCGTTGCTTTGGGAAAATAGTTTGCAGCCCCCTCGGCTTTGTAGGAGACCCTAAAATTATTGGAAATATTACTATCAGGTGCACCGCCTATTCCTTTCTTTCATTAGACGAGATGTACCCAATTCCTGCAACCGTTCTTTGTCATGTTTTAAGCCTCCATTCCCCTAATCATTTTGTTGCTCTTCTCTTCCACATCTTTCTCAGAGTTTCAACATCTTTTTTGTATTGTGGTGAGCAGAACTGAATACAGTATTCCAAGTGTGGTCTCACTAAGCGCCTTGTAGAGGAGTACCGAGAGCGGCACGTGATCCTGACAATGACATTACAACAAGAAGATACTGATTTAAATCAGAATGATAGGCTCAGTAATAATGCCGAATCTATCAACCAATTACAATCACTGACCATCTAGTTGTGGATAACAATGACTGTCGCCTTCCCTCAATCACTACAATTGCATCTTGTGAAACCACTTTGTAGTGTATATTTTTTAAAATTTGGCATTATCTTTTTCCTCCTGCCTTTCTCGCAATCTGAGTTTAGGACCAAACACATCTTTTCTGCAATGGGATTTTTATTATTCCCAGTCATAGCCTTTGATGACGGATGGAAAGGTGTCAAAAAATTCTTCTGAAGTAAGATGACTCATACAAGCAGAAATGCTGACCTGATTTTTGACCTATAGTTCTCCCTGGCGTATATAAATCAGATATGCTGATTGAATATATATATAATATAATATATAATTATATATTATATATATAATATATATATATATATATACCATATATTATTATATATAATATATATATATATATATATATGTGGTGTTGGGTTTTTTTTTTAAAGCTCTCGCGGGTACTTACAATTTGTGCCTGTTAGTTCCATTCGCGTATTACCCCGTCATTGTAGTTCTGTTAAAGTTGTAGCTCATTGTAGTCCTGTTAAAGTTGTAGGCAACGTTTCAGACAGAATCTACATCTGCCAATCATCATCATCATCAGCCTGATGATGGCAGATGAGATTCTGCTGAAACGTTAAAATACAGAGCCTTGAATGATTGGCAGAATCGAGATTCTGCTGAAAACGTTGCTACAACTTTAACAGGAACTACCAATGACGGGGATAATACCCGAAGGAAGCTAAAAACAGCACATAATATATATATATATATATATATTATAATATAAATATATATATATATATATATATATTAATGTTATAGTATATGTATTATGTATATGTATATGTATATGTATATGTATATGTAATATGTATATGTATATGTATATGCTATATTGTATATGTATATGTTATAATGTATAATGTATATATATCAGCAATACCTGATATCATAGCTGTCTTCCTATCCTGAGCGTGAGGCTAGGTAGGGCAGGTTAGAAGAAGAGGAGCGGGTCATGGTAAATTTGAGTCATCAAAAGGTTTCAAAACAACATGTTCGTGCATTCTTCATTTGCATTGTCCTGGTTTCGTGAATTTAGGGGGGAAAAAGGCCAAAAAAAACCAAAACAAAAGTGCCTTTGTTTGCTGTTATAAAAAAGGCTCTCTTGATAGATGTAGATTTTTGGGAAGGGCATGGGCTGGTCACCATAGAAAAACATCCATTCCCGCTGAATGACAATCTGATCTAACTGGGATATTTTAGGCTATAACCCAGTTTACTTGACCCACATAAAGAAATACCAATTATAATAATAATTAGCACTTAGACTGTATACCACTTCATGTGCTTTCCAAACCTCTCCAGGCCATTTACAGAGTCAGCCTCTTGCCCCCAACAATCTGGGTCCTTATTTTACCCACCTCAAAGGATGGAAGGCTGAGTCAACCTTGAGCCAGTGAGACTCAAACTCCTTATAGTCAGCAGAGTCAGCCTGCAATGGTGTCACTGTTGGCAGTTGGCAGAGTTAGCCTGCAATACTGCATTTTAGCCACTGCTGCTCATAGATGGATGGATGGATGGACTGATGGATGGACCAATGGATGGGTGGGCAATAGCACTCAGACTTATATACTGCTTCATAGTGCTTTTCAGCCCTCTCTAAGTGGTTTACAGAGTCAGTATATTGCCCCAACAATCTGGGTCTTCATCTTACCAACTTCAGAAGGATGGAAGGCTGAGTTAACCCTGAGTTGGGCAGAATTGAATTGTTGGCAGTCGGCAGAGTTAGCCTTCAGTGCTGCCTTCTAAACACTGTGCCCCCACAGCCCAAACAATACATCACAAGAGAGCACCGGGCTGCAGTAATGTAACCCATACTTGATACTCATAGCAGACTAGCTGCCTTGCTAAACAAAATAATGAAACAACATCATTAAAGGGGATGAAGCCAGGGACAGAGAACAAATGTGTTAGGAGACTGAAACTCAGGGTAGACACAAGTGCCAGAAGTATGGGTGGTACCCTCAACACAGAACCTGTTGTCCAACAGTCTTGACAGCACAATAGGGTGCATTGTCTTCTTGTGTTTGGAGCCCTCTGAACTCTTTGACTTCAGAAAAAGAGGAATCTATTATAACTCATGCATTGTGTTTGGTTTGAAAGCTATCAGGCAGATCCTTGGGAGAAATTACAGTGAACACTTTGGGAAGGAAACGAAAGGAATATCCATTAAGGAATTCTATCCATGAGCAGAAGGGCCAGCGTTGGAAAGTTTTATGCAGACACCGTAAATTCATTAAAAACTGGCTTGGAAATAGGCCAAAACAAAATGTTTACTAACTGCTAACCACCCTTGATAAACTTATAATTTATAGTTTGGTTGCATTCATAATCAAAGCATATTTAAAAATATATATTTTTAAGGATATTTGATGAGCAATGATGGAGAAGAAACCATGTGGCCATGAGAAACTGTTGGGTAAGGAAGGCCAAATCCCACAGGTGGGGTTGTTGTCATCTTCTTTTGCTGTCCTTCACCTCATTCTATCTTTTTTCGGTATCATTTCTCAATGTTATTTTAGAAGCTGCATATTCATATCCATTTTGACATATTCTTGGAAGCATTTCTGTTAACGTAATGAATTGTACGCCTATTTGCTTCATGTGTGCTTTAAGTATATGTTTATCTTTGATTCTTCAGTACAATTCAAAAATGCTGGCAAAATTTCAACCTAAATTGATAAAAAACCAACCACATAATCTGCAATTTCAGTTTGATGTCAGTGTCTCTTCTGTTGCTATTCTTGAATTGTGATTCATTTTAGGGCCTTGTGTATGATAGTGAAGGAAGGTGAAAGAGAGAGGGAAGGAAAGAAGGAAAAGAGGGAGCAAGGGAGGTAGTGAAGGGAGTGAGTGAGGAGAGGGATGGAGGGAAGGCAGGAAAGAAAGAAGGAAAATAGGGACCAAGGGAGGGAGGGGAGGGAAGGAAGGAAAGGAAAGGGATGAGAAATGGATGGATGGATGGAAGGAAGGAGGGAAAAGGGAGAAAGAAAGGAAGGAAGGGGAGGGATGAGAGATGGATGATGGAAGGAAGGAAAAGGAAGGAAAAAGAAAGAAAGAAAGAAAGAAAGAAAGAAAGAAAGAAAGAAAGAAAGAAAGAAAGAAAGAAAGAAAGAGAGGGATGAGAATTGGATGGAAGAAAAGGGATGAGAGATAAATGGATGGATTGATGGATGGAATAAAGGAAGGAAGGAGAGAAAAGGAAGAAAGGAAGGAAGGAGAGAAAAGGAAGAAAGGAAGGAAGAGGGGTGGGATAAGAGATGGATGGAAGGAAGGAGGATAGGAAGAAAGAAAAGAAAGAAGGGATGATAGAAGGGAGGAAAGGAGGAGAAGGGGAGAGAGGAAGGGAGGGAGGGAAGAATGGGAGAAAGAAAGGAAGGGAAGGAAGGAAGGAGAGAGGGATGGAGGCAGCAAGGAAGGAATTTGGGAGGGTTGATATAGCTAGACCTTAATTCTGACCACAGAAATGCAATGTTGAAAATAGTTTAAATACAATAGACTTAAAACAAGAGATCCCAGCTGTGAGTGGTCCAGGGAAACGAAGTAGCCGGAATCTTCTCCTATGACTTTCAAAGAAAGCATTTTTAGATTAAAACTCTCAAATGGCATCTTGCAAGGTTTCCACCGGCTTATTTGTAAAGGCTGCTGCATTATCAATTTCTATCTGGCAAGCGAGTCCCAGATTTTGGCAGTTTATCAAGAAAGAAGCTCCAGGAACCACACAACACAACCCCGAGAGGACACATCTGGCCCCTTTCGCAGGACGCAGTGGCTGAGACGCTGAGCTCATTGATCAGAAAGATCAGCAGTTCGGCGGTTTGAATCCCTAGCACCATGTAATGGAGTGAGCTCCTGTTGCTCGTCCCAGTTTCTCCCAACCTAGCAGTTTGAAAGCATGTAAAAAATGCAAGTAGAAAATAGGGACCATTTTGGTGGGAAGGGAACAGCGCTCGGTGTGCCTTCGAAGGCATTTAGTCATGCTGGCCACATGACCACAGAGACGTCTTCAAACAGCACTGGCTCTTTGGCTTTGTAATGGAAATAAGCACCGCCCCTGAGTGCTGGAAACGACGAGCACGTATGTGCAACGGGAATCTTTACCTTTACCTATCACCCAAGTATGAAAATGTGAGTAGATTATGCATCCTGCAACCTGTAAAAAAGAAATCCCAGACTTGAATCTTGCAAGCAAATAGATCTGTTAAGGACCATCATGGTGACAGGACAAGAAAAAATGGATGGAAATTAATCAAGGAGAGAATCAATCTAGAACTAAGGAGGGATTTCCTGACAGAGAACAATTGATTCGTGGAACTGGTTGCTTTCAGAAGTTGTGAGCGCCCCATCACTGGAGGCCTTTAAGAAGAGGCTGAAATATCTGAAATGGCATGGGGTCTCCTACTTGAGCAGGGGATTGGACTAGAAGACCTCTAAGGTCCCTTCAAATTCTGTTGTTCTGTAATGTGATAAAGGAAGAACAGCATCTAAATGAGCAACACCTAACCAATGGAACAGAAGTTGCCTTCAGAAGTTGTGGGAGCTTCATCCCTGGAAGCTTTCAAGAAGAGACTGGACTGCCATCTGTCAGGAATGGTGTAGGGTCTTCCACGAGGGTAGGGGGTTGGACTAGATCACTTACAAGGTCCCTTCCAACTCTGTTACTCTGTTCTGTACAATCAGTTTGGAACCTTTTGGGCACCAGGGACTGCGCACCGAAGTGATCATGGTTTTGCATGCTGCCTGCATAGTGGTTTGTTTCAAAAATATTTCCTACCAGTTTGGAGCTTGCTTTGGAGCTTGCTTCACACACACATGTGCAGTGGTCAAACCCCGCCCTCTGAATCAAGTGGTGAGTTGTGCAGGTGTGCCCATCATGTGTGTGCGCCAAATGTATGAATCGTGCAGCTATAGGGCTCAGAGATGTCTCTTTCCTGTTGAGCTGAACTGTTTTTTAGATGAGCTGAGACGTGGCAATCTGCTCTGCCATGCAAATAAGCTAAATAAATGAGCTAATAAACAGCAGAATAGAAGAGAGGTGAGAGCCATGTAAGGGTTATGTAGAGGTCATAGCGGGCTCTATAGGCAAAATACAAATCCTAGTTGTTTGTCTGAGCTATGTTTGGTTGAAGTTTGAGTGATGCAATGAAGGGGTTTGTGTTCTGAAAGGGTGTTGAATAATTCCAATTGTGGCTTAATGGCTTTTTCCTGAAGGATAATTCCCGGGGTGGGATTCTACCGGTTCACATTGGTTTGGTAGAACCCATTGTTACGATTCCTGGTAGTTCAAAGAACCAATAAAACAGACCCCTGGCTGGTAAGAGGTAAGAGTAGAGTGGGTCAAAATTTTCCCTACTGGTCCACCAAGACTGGTCAGAACTGGCTGAATACCACCACTATGCCTGCATCCCATGGATGAAGTTTTGCTGGCTGTGGAATTCTGAGAATTAAAGTCCATAAGTCTTAAGTTGCCAAGGTTGGAGACCCCTGGTTTAAGGGATACCATTTTATGTGCTACACACAGCGTCGTAGCAGATTCCTTGCAGCAGTTACTGGCACAGGTCTACTAACCACCTGGGATCTGCTGAAGAAGAAGTCCCCATTGGCCAGTCTTCTCCTCTTCATGGTGCATAGACATGCCTGGGCATGTGTCTTGCCTAAGATAGCCTTGTTTACAGCTTTGTTTTGAGATGGCAGCAGAGATAGTCAGAGTGGCTACTTCTGAGGATCCAGCAATACCAGATTTCAGTTTGGGAGATTTCTGCAAAATGTTTCTTTATGTGCAATCCTTTGATCATTTAGCATGTCCAATACTTCTTCCTAACCCCCTTCCAAAGCAATTCACAAAATGGCATGCAAAACAAAGGAATCAACCTTCCAGTGAACCAGACTTGGGGAAACAAGCTATGCTTCTCCAATGTCACCCCTGGGGCCAGCCAACCACATCCTCCAGAGGAGCATGGGACATTTGTTTATATTCCTCTTGCAGAAGATCTATCTTGCACCTGCTTTTTAACAGATTAACAGAGTTGGAAGGGACCTTGTAGGTCATTTAGTCCAACCCCCTGCCCAAGCAGGAGACCCTACACCATTTCTGACAGAGGGCAGTCCAGTCTCTTCTTGAAAGCCTCCAGGGATGAAGCTTCCACAACTTCTGAAGGCAACTTCTGTTCCATCAGTTGCTTGTTCTCCCTGTCAGAAAATTTCTCCTTATTTCTAGGTTGAATCTCTCCTTGATCAGTTTCCATTGATTATTCCTTGTCTAACCTTCAGGTGCTTTGGAAAATAGCTTGACTTCCCCCTCTCTGTGGCAGTCCCTCAAATATTGAAAGACTGCTCTTATCTCTCCCCTGGTCCTTCTCTTCCCTAGACTAGCCATGCCCAGTTCCTGCAAACGTTCTTCATATGTTTTAGCCTCCAGTCCCCTAATCTTCCCGGTTGCTCTTCTCTGCACTTTTTCTAGAGCCTCAACATCTTTCTTATAGCATGGATGCAGGACTCTAGGTCTGATCTTACTAAGGCTTTATAGAGCGGCATTAGTACCTCCCTTGATCTTGATTGTATCCATCCCTCTGTTAATGCAATTTAAGATAGCACTGGCTTTTGGGGCTGCCATCTCACACTGTTGGCTCATATCTAACTGGTTGTCCACTAAGACTACAAGCTCCTAACAATCAGAAATAGTTTGGATGTACAGTAGATTTTGCTTTTCAAATTGTTGCCGAGAAGAACACTGGGGCCAACTGTAAAGGGTGGAAAGCAAAGCTTTCCATGCCAAGCTGGCCAAAATGTCTGTGAATCTCCTGCTTACACCAGACAGCCTCTCTTTTCACCTACTCTGTGAAGCTGTGCACATCCTCAAAGGAACAGTTTCCATTCATGAAGGTTCTAGCAAAGCAACCTGTGGAACGGCTTGCCTCTAGAAGCTGTGGGTGCTCCATCTTTGGAGGTTTTTAAGAGGAGATTGGGCAACCGTTTGTCTGAAGTGGTTTTGAATTTCCTGCTCAAGCAGGGGGTTGGATTAGAAGACCTCTGAGGTCCCTTCCTTCCAGCTTTGTTCTTTTGCTATTCAAAGCCACCCACCTGATCTTTTGGATGCCTTTCTGAAGGAAGGACGTCCATTGGAACCCGCTGGCTAAACCTACAAAATTCTTTGCATCCAATGAAACAGAAGCTGCCTTCGGAAGTGGGAGCTTCATCACTGGAGGCTTTCAAGAAGAGACTGGTCTGCCATTTGTCAGGAATGGTGTGAGTCTCCTGCTTGGGTAGGGGGTTGGACTAGATGACCTACAAGGTCCCTTCCAACTGTGTTCATCTGTTAATCCAGTGACATGCTCTCAAGAAATGATCCTTAAAAAGGAGCCCTTGCCTCTTCCTTCCCCACTTCTTCCTGGGGCATAAAATGTTTCCATCAACCTTTTAACCATGTTTATCCTCTTTTTTTTTTTTTAATCCCTTTAAGCTAGTTATGTGTGCCTGTTGTTAGCCTTCCTTGTGCTGCTCAGCCTGGCAGTAATATCTTCTGGAAGAGACAGTTGTGCCAGATGCTCCTGGCATTTAGCAAATGGAGCCTCTCTTTTTATATCGAGGCAGAGGAGGGAAGGGAAGGGCAGGGGAGGGGAGGAGAGATCAACAGACAATGTTTCCTGTGCTACTTTCTTCTCTTGCTGGGATAGAAGAGCAGGGGAATGACCACATCCATTCCCCGCCTCTTGTCCTCAGCTATATCTATATAGTTATATTTATCCGATAGTCCATTTAACAAATCAATCAATCAATCAATCAATCAGCACAGGGAGGGAAGGAGAGGCCAGAAGAGAGGCTGGAAACTTGGGATTTTCAAGGAGGGCAGCGGGTGGTGGAGGGAGCAGAATGAAAATGGGCTGGTTTTGTATCAGCTGGAAGCCCCCAGGGTCTCTCTCCTCCTTGTCTGAGGCTTCTCCAGATGCCAGGAAGGGTCAGAGGGGTTCATTAAACGGTGGAGGGAAGTCATTATTCTCACAGACCAGGCAATTTATTGGAGGAGATAATTTCCTACCATTACCAAAAATGCACCGGATTTAATTGAAGTTGGAAGGAGCTTGCCCAAGTTAGTGGGGTCATAAAGAGAGGGAGGGATGGGGTGTGGGAGCCCTTTTCAGGATAAAAAAGAGGTTTTGTTTGCTTTTTTTTTTTTTGCTATGGAAATCATAAAGAGTCCTTCCTTCCTTTCTTCCATCTCTCATCCTTACCTCCTCCCTCCCTTCCTTCCATTCATCTCATCCCTCCCTTCTTTCCTTTTTCCTCATCCCCCTCCTTCCTTTTATCCATCTCTCATCACTTTCCTTCCTTCCTTCCCTCTCATCCCACTCCTTCCTTCCATTCTTTCTCCCTCCCTCCCTTCCATCTCTCATCCTTACCTCCTCCGTCCCTTCCATTCATATCATCCCTCCCTTTCTTTCTTTCTTTCTTTCTTTCTTTCTTTCTTTCTTTCTTTCTTTCTTTCTTTCTTTCTTTCTTTCCTTCCTTCCTTCTTTCCTTTTTCCTCATCTCCCTCCTTCCTTTCATCCATCTCTCATCGCCTTCCTTCTTTCCCTCTCATCCCACTTCTTCCTTCCTTTCTTTCTCACTCCCTCCCTTCTCTCATTCCTACCCTTTCTCTCCCTCCCTTCCATCTCTCATCCTTACTGCCTCCCTCCCTTCCATTCATATCATCCCTCCCCTCTCTTCCTTTCTTCCTTCCTCCCTCCCTCCTCTCATACCTACATTTTCTCTCCCTCTCTTCCACCTCTCATCCTTACCTCTTCCCTTTCTTCCATTCATATCATCCCTCCCCTTCCTTCCTTCCATCTTTCCTCCCTCCCTCCCTCCCTCCCTTCCTTTCTTTTTATCTTTCTTTCTGCCAATTAGGTGCCATTTCCAGGGAACATTGTTTGATCGCTTAACCTCTCCCTTTGAAAGTTGCTGTTTTCATTTTTTGATGCAACAGAAGTGGAAAATTGTCAAGCACCAGGGGCATAATCATAATAATGTTGTGTAATTAATCCTGCTTAATTTTCTGTATGTTGAAATTAAATCCAACATGAGGTCCATTAGCCACTGCCTAAATTGAAAGTGGTTCTTTTCTGAGCACAATTTCATAGATGGTGTTTAACAAGATTTATTAAGAAAAGCGGGGTGGGAGTGGGCCTTGGATTGTCATATATTTTGACCATTGCTTGTAGATGCCAATGAGCCAATGGCTTCTGGAAGTGGGCAAAGAATCCCAAATGATTCAACCTACATTGTAATACACAGGCTGACCTTTATTTTTGCATATGCAAAATACATATGCAAACCAAGTAAGTTTGTTTGGGTGTTTGTTTAAATATATTTGCTTCCACACAAGAGGTGGAGCTGTACAGTATTGTGATTTCCTGATCTCATGAATGACTGTAACTCTCATCAAAGTAATGAATGCTTTAACTTCAAATGCATACGTGTGATTTTCTAATCCAAATTTTTGATTTAAAGTTTCCTGCTTATCCTTTTCTATTTCTCCGATCACCATTAAATAGAATAGAAAAGAAAAGAAAAGAAAAGAAAAGAAAAGAATAGAATAGAATAGAATAGAATAGAATAGAATAGAATAGAATTCTTCATTGCCCAAGTGTGTTTGGAGACACAAGGAATTTGTCTTGGTGCAAATGCTCTCAGTGTACATAAAAGAAAAGATACATTTGTCAAGAGTCAAGAATCATCAGGTACAACAATGATAGTCATAGGGTGCAATAAGCAATCAAATCATACTAGGAAACAGTCAATATAGATCGTAAGGATACAAGCAACAAAGTTAGTCATACAGTCCCAAGTGGGAGGGGATGGGTGATAAGAAGTGATGAGAAGAGTAACAGTAATTGTAGTGCAGACTTTGTAATAGTTGGACCATGTTGAGGGAATTATTTGTTTAGCAGAGTGATGGCTTTCAGGAAAAAAAACTGTTCTTCTGTCTCGTTGTTCTTGTCATTGGGAACAATTCCCCCGCCTCTATAGTTGCACTGAATTCAGTTCTGGCTGGGGAATTCTGGGAGTTGAAGCCCACACATCACTTAAAGTTGCCAATTTTGGGAAACACTGGTCTAATGAATTCCTATTTACTCAGACAAATATTTTGGTAACTATATCAAGGAGGAAATTACGCATTTCCCACCATTTAAAAGTTGATGCTCCTCCCCAACACCTCTCTTGTGTCATGGGCACAGTCCTGACAGACAGAATAACAGAGTTGGTAGGGACCTTAGAGGTCTTCTAGTCCAAGCAGGAGATCCTATACCCATGATGGTGAACCTATGGCACGTGTGCCACCGGTGGCACATTTGTGTGGGCACGCAAGCCACAGACAAACTTATCTGCACTGCGCATGTGTGCTCCTCCCAGCTGATTTTTGGCCTGTTTGAGGCCTTTTTTGGCCTCCCAGAGGCTCGAGGGAAGCCTCTGCAGCATTTGGAGGCTGAAAAACAGGTCCTTTTCTTCACTTCTTATATTTCCGGAAATTCCGGAAGTGATGAAACGGGCCCATTTTTCAGCCTCCAAAGGCTGCAGAGGCTTCCCTCGAGCCTCTGGGAGGCCAAAAAAGGCCTCAGGGCTGAAAATCAACTGGGAGCCACAGTTCAGGTAAGGGGGCAGTGGGGGGGGGAATCATGCACGCATTTGCAGTGGGCGTGGGAGGCCCCACGTGCATTGCCTTCTAGGTGCTGGCATGTGAGCGTGCACGCGTGAGCAAGCACACAATTTTTGGCACAAGAGCCCAGAAAGGTTGGCCACCACTGCCCAATACCATTGCAGACAAACAGCCTGTCCGATCTCTTCTTAAAAGCCTCCAGTGATGGAGCTTTTAAAAACCTACAAAACTTTGGAGAAGTCACAAAATATTGGAGAACAAAGCAGAATAATAGCAGAGTTGGAAGGGATCTTGAAGGTCGTCTAGGCCAACCCCCGCCAACCTGCCAAGAGAGCACTCACAAACCACATGGGATTAACTCACTATTTTTCTTCTGTTTAGAGGCAGATATTTCTCTCTCTGGATAGAATGAGACTATATCTCGTGAAAAAACCTCCTCATTGGTGACAGGAAGTGCATCCGGCCAGTAAACATTCGGCTCCATTGAGTTGCCCAAACTCCACCCCACAAGGGATTATGGGGTCATTAAAAGAAGAAGATGATGATCTCTTTCTTCTGTTCTCACATAGAACTGTTAACCAGAGGAGGTTACCTTAGCACTGACAGTGTTTCCTCGTTTGGGAAATGAAACATCTGCAAGAAAACAACCAACGACCCCTCATTTTAACCCTGAGCTACAAATATTCTCTTTTATTGGTTAGCTTAGCCTCTGACTATCCCTGTGCTGTCCAGACAGTATATAGTTAATTGGGAAGTGGGATAGTTAGTTAGAAATTGGGAAATGTCCCCTTAAGGGAATGCCTCATTGTAAATATAGTTAATGCATCCTGGGAAATGTAGTTCATGTCATGTGGTCACATCTGTAATCCAGATTGGTCACTGAATTGACCCTTCGTTGGATTGTGGGGAGGTTCCTTCACTCTTTCCTGGTCCCCAGCAGCCTCACCCCCTTGATCCTTCATTATGGGGTGAAAGATCACTATTCTTTTACATTATGAAGTCAGCTGTGCAAAGAATTGGATATTAGATGGATCTGGACATAACCATGAGTTACCTTGAAGATGCCTAATATAATGCAATAAAGAAACTTTGTATGGAAGACTTTGTAGAGTTTGCCTGTCTGTGTTTATACATTCAGCCAATAATTATAAAAGACAGAACAATCCCTAATATTAACTAGCCCTTTCTTCCCTTGACCCAGCTCAGCACAGAACAGAGTTTGATATTTCTGAAATCCACAAGGGACATCTCTCCTTCCACAAGTATGAAAAATGATCATTTTTTCAGTGTTGTTGTAACTTCAAACAGTCACTAAGTGAACTGTTGTAAGTGGAGGATTGCCCGTATTATATCCTTCCAAATAAAAGCAATAATAGAGTTTAAATTTAAGGGCCATTTCCTTCCAAACAGAGCTCTTTAATCTCTTTAGTAATTTCTACCCCTTTTTACTTGGAAGACCAGAACCTTATACTGTAAGAATATAATGCTATCACGTGATCTGGATTTAATAATAATCTTAATAACTGACTTTATAGATATTTGTGCCATGGATGACATGGATCTTGTCTCTTTATTATTTTTCTTTACTTGCTCATTTCTCTGGGAAACTTATTGTATTTAACCTTTACCTAGTTTATTTCTCTTCTTTTTCTTTCTTTGCACTGCATTATCCCTATTCAACCCACACTTTTTCTTTAATATTTTGCCATTTTAATGATAAAAAAAATAATTGAAAGGAAATGCAAAAGAAAAACAAGAAAGGTGATTAGGGGGCCTGGAGGCTAAAACGTACGAAGTACGGTTGAAGGAATTGGAAATGCCTAGTTTAAGGAAAAGAAGGACTAAGGGAGACATGAGAGCAGTCTTCCAATATTTGAGGGGCTGCCACAAAGAAGAGGGGGTCATTAAGTTATTCTTCAAAATATTTGAGGACAAGACAAAGAAGCAATCGATGGAAACTAATCAAGGAGAGAACCAACTTAGAACTAAGGAGAAATGTCCTGACAGTTAGAACAATTAATCAGTGGAACAACCTGCCTCCAGAAGTCGTGAATGCTCCATCACTGCATGTTTTTAAGAAGAGATTGGACAGCCATTTGTCTGAAATGGTATAGGGTTTCCTCCCTGTGCAGTGGGGTTAGACTAGAAGACCTCCAAGGTTGCTCCCAACTCTGTTATTCTGTTAAAAGAAATCAGGCACAAAGTTGTAACTTGCCTGAGGCCATTTGCTTTCTTAATTCCTTGCCTTTTAAACCTGTCACTTCACCAATCCCTTGGTGATGAAAATACTCAGGGCCAGTGGGAATGGAATAGCTTTTCTCTTCCTATAGGTTAGGTCTTTGGGCTGCTGCTCATTTCATTGGGTCAATTTCCCTAATTTTCATATCATTCTTTACAAAAATATTAACTTTATTGGCATTAATCCGCTCTCCTCCTTGTCAGTGTCTTCATTTTATGATAATGTTTTCCCACTTTTCTATTAACAGAGCAGCCATGCTGCAGATAATTAAAAATAAACAGTCTTAAAAATACAACCTATATTTAAAAGAATGCTTTTCCATCTTTTACGTTTAAGCACTGGGAATCTATGATGTAATTACATGGCAGTATGCAAGTTGACGCCCAGAGAAAGAAATAAAATTACTGTAATATTTAAACTATGGATCAGTCAGAAAAGTGTGAACAGCTAGGGGAAGGAGTAAATAAAGGCGCCCAGGGGAAGAGAAAATCCAGTAAAATAAAATGAGACCTTTTGTGACTGAAAGTGTTGGAATCAGACAAGCTTCACATAGTCTGAGCTTCTCCTAAATGAGTGGACGCAGGCATGGGATTCAGCCGGTTCGGCCCGGTTCAGGCAAACTGGATGTTAAATTTACATCTTGTTTGCCAAACTGGTCGTTGAACCAACCTGTCCCGCCCTCCCAGGAGTCTCCAGGTGGACCATTTTGGATGCAGGGAAGTTTCTGGGAGAGTGAAAAATGGGCCAAACTGGAAGTTCCAGAAGTCTGGAAACAGACTTGTTTCTGGCTTCTAGAGCCCAGGGGAGACCATTTTTGCCCTCCCAGAGGCCCAAGGGAAGCCTCCAGACTATGGGGAAGGTGAAAAACAGTTGAACCAGAAGTTCCGGTCGGCCACACCTACCGTGGCCATGCCCACCCAGGAACCAGGCAGAGAACTGGTTATTGGGATTTTTGAATCCTACCCCTGATTAGACACCATCAAGACTCTTTGACAGCCTGAATTCCCTGGAGAAGTAAAATATGGAATTGATTTGTGAATGAACCAAACTGAAGCCATTACTGTGTTCAAATGAACCATAAACTGTGTGCATATATGAAGAGCCAGATACAGATTAAGAGAGCTGGAAGGGACCTTGGAGGTCATCTAGTCCAACGCCCCACCCAAGCAAGAGACCCTACTACACCATTTCAGACAAATGGCTGTCCAATCTCTTCTTAAAATCCTCCAGTGATGGAGCTCCCACAACATCTGAGATCCTTTCAAGAGATCCTTGGATTTCTTGAAAAGGGCATTGTGTGATGAGATTGCTGCACAAAGAATCCTGGTTATAGGTGCAGAAAAAGATACTGGCATAAGATCAGAACACTGAAATGAATGATTCACTGTAAGCATGCCTTTTGTCATGCCCCTGTTGGAGTCTGAGTCCGAGGAGGAAGATGAACAACTGACAGGGAATGGGAGAGTGGCTCTATTGGCTGTGGAGGATACTGGCGAAGGGTAAAGTTTGGATGGGCAGAGTAGGAAAGAGGTAGAACAAGGGAGAGGGGTTCAGAGAAAGTCCAAGGCCCTCCCCTCTTCATCCAAGGGCACACAGGGAGGAATGGAGAAGAGAGCTATGTGGGTTGCATGGCTTATGGGGAGGAAAAGGCCCTGATTCCCTTCATTAGCCATACCTGGGAATGAGAATTTAAAAGAAATGCATGCTGAGTGCTGCAGCTGCTGGGAGAAAACGTGAGTTTATCTTGTGTTGACTTTGGTTATCTGTGTTCCTGGCATCTTCCCAAATGTGTTGAGTTATTGACATGCCTTCACATCTGGAATTCTTGCTCCTGCCCTGTTGAACTAATCACTTTATTTTGCCTTGACTGGACTTATAGTTTTTGTTACCATGTTTTGGACTTGATTCTCTGCAGCCAAAGGCTGTTCCTATGAGAGTTTTTTTCCAGCCCAGAAGGTAACCAGGACATTGGGGGCAAAGTTGGAGCTAATAATGGGACTCCTACTTATTATCTGACTGTGCTGCCTTTATGCCACACCCCTTTGGGTCCTTACACCTTTCAAGTTAGACAAACATGTAAAGGCAGAAATGCCTAAACATCTTAGGGAGATATTTACTCATGCAAGAATCGAGCAACTGAATGGAATAGTTAAATAAGGAAGATTTAATCAAGTCTCTTATAAGGAACACATTTGTATTTACAGAACTCCAGCGATAGAATATAGACATATATTATTTGATTGTCAACTGTATAAGAAAGAGATTGCCATTTGTCTGAAATGGTATAGGATCTCCTGCTTGACTAAGGGGTTGGACTAGAAAACCTCCAAGGTCCCTTCCAATTCTATTATTCTATGTCTATGTCTTAACGTGATGCAGCAAGTTTGCAAGTTATTAGGAAACACAAGCTGAAATGGAGCTTATAAAGAAGGGATTACATCAGTACAATAATGTTCAGTGTTTGTTGATGTCCCCAGAAGTTTTAATGAATATAGAATAAATGTATGCTGTATTGAATATATTGAATGTTTGAGACTATATGACATTGAAGAATCTGACATGTTCCTGATCCTCGCCGGCAATTTAATAAAAAAAAAAAACTGCTTTGTTAAGANTCTGACATGTTCCTGATCCTCGCCGGCAATTTAATAAAAAAAAAAAAACTGCTTTGTTAAGACATATAAACAAAATGCAGATCTATATTTTTCCACAGTCCTCTGGCTTTTATTACACACTGGATAGATTCATAAATATTCACCGCACGCAACTGTGTGTTCCTGACACTTTTACAGTTGCTAGCATTGTTTTAGTCCTTGTATCATTAGCCTACGGGATGTATAACAACGAGAAACAAATGAGGTTATGGGGCAAATTATTTTTGTAATAAAGTTATTTATGTTATACCTTATTTTATACCTAATATGTTTTTCTTCTATGTCGTTGCAAAGGTTTTTTTATGATTTAGCAATTTAGTCTTCAGTAGTCTTGTATCCTTTTAGTATGCTAGTACTTGTATTTATTGCTTTATCAGATTTTTAATATATTTCCACTGGAGCTTTGTAAACCCTTACATAACTATATATTATTTTTGTCAGTGACCATAATAAGAATAAGAAAGAACAAGAATGGTCTTTCTGTTCCCTTCAATGCCTTTGCACACTGCCCCACTGGATTATAATTTCTTATGCATCTAAAGGGGGGAACTTGTAAAATACTTAAGGGTGATATATTAGCTAGATCTAATTTTATTTTACTGTGCCTTTGTTGTATATATTTTTGAGTCAATGCTCACTCCTAGCCTGGACAAGTCCCTACAGTTTTGTTGTTTTTGGAAGTGGTTTTCCATTGTTTCCTTCTTAGGGCCCAGAGAAAATGACTGGCCCAAAGTCACCCAGCTGGTTTTGAGCCTTGGGCAGGACTAGAACTTACAGTTTCCCAGTTTCTAGCCTGATGCCTTAACTACTACACCATACTGGCTCTCTGTTTTAGATTACACCCGAGTACATGTATATTGTATGTATGTATTCATTTTTATTTTGAATTGCAGTTAGGCTCTCTCCTTTCTCTATCCATTTCTTAACAGTGTCTCTCCTTCCCAGAACTTCGCCAATGGGATCGTTGAAAATTCAGTGTCTTTCCATGCCCCCCAATTCATCTTCATTATCTTCAATATCTTCTTTAATGACTTAGATGAGGGAATAGAAGGGGAACTTACCAAATTTGCAGATGACGCTAATCTGGCAGGAATAGCCAACACCCAAGAAGATAGGCTCAAGATTAAAGATGGATCTTGACAGACTAGAACATGGCAATATCTAACAAAATGAAAATCAATGTAGAGAAAAATAAAGTCCTACACTTAGGCAAGAAAAACCAAAAGTATAAATATAGACTGGGTGAAACCAGGCTCAATAGCAGTAACTGTGAGAGGGATCTTGGGGACTCTTAATGGACAACCAACTAAATATGAGCCAGCAGTGTGCAGCTGCAGCCAAAAAAGCCAATGAAATCCTAAGTTGCATTAACAGAGGGATACAATCAAGATCAAGTGAGGCACTAATACCACTCTATAAAGCCTGAGTAAGACCAGACCCAGAGTCCTGCATCCAGTTTTGGTCACCACATTATAAAAAAGATGTTGAGACCCTAGAAAAAGTGCAGAGAAGAGCAACCAGGATGATTCGGGGACTGGAGACTAAAACATATGATGAATGGTTGCAGGAACTGGGCCTGGCTAGTCTAGTGAAGAGAAGCACCAGGGGAGACAGGAGAGCAGTCTTTCAATATTTGCCACAGAGAGGAGGGGCTGTAGGCCAAGCAAGGAATAATGGATGGAAACTGAACAAGGAGAGATTTAACCCGGAAACAAGGAGAAACTTTCTGACAGTTAGGACAATCAACCAATGGAACAGAAGTTGCCCTCAAAAGTTGTGGGAGTGTCATCACTTTAGACCTTCAAGAAGAGATTGGACTGCCATTTGTCAGAAATGGTGTAGGGTCTTCCGCTTGGGGGGGGGGTTGGATTAAATGACCTATAAAGTCCCTTCCAACTCTTATATGTTACCTGTTATGTTAGTCTATATTTCAACTTTATGGGAAATTAAATTTCAATCTTGCTTCCAATCTGTGATTTTTACTGTATTATCTATGGTTCTTAATATGTAACAGAATAACAGAGTTGGGAGGGACTTGGAGGTCTTCTAGTCCAACCCCCTGCTTGAGCAGGGGATCCTATACTATCCTCGACAAATGGCTGTCCAGTCTCTTTAACAGCCTCCAGTGATGGAGCACCCACAACTTCTAAAGGCAAGCTGTTGCACTGATAAATTGTTCTTACTATCAGGACATTTCTCCTTATTTCTAGGTTGGTTCTCTCCTTGATAAAATATTAAAATAATAAATATCAACATTAAAATTGACTAAAGGTCATCAAAGAAGAGGAGGAAGAGAGGAAGATGTACATGGGGAAGAGGTCTTAGACCATTAACCACTTTCAGTTATGACATGTCCGAGAGCCAATTGGTGTAGCTAGGTCTTGAAGCTCTTCTGTAGAGCCAAAAAGAAGGGTATGGATCTCATCTCAGGGGACATTAGATTCCAGAGGATGGGAGCCATGGCAGAAAAAGCTCTTCTCCTGGACCCTGACAGACAGAATTCCTTGACTGGCAGGGCCCTCTTGTCTTCTCTGCCAATGTGTCAACTTGTAAAGCATTCCTGGCTTGCTCTTGAGTTGCCATAAGAAGCAGGGGGAGGAGATCTGATGGACCAGTTCGGTTGCTATGACCAGAAGCACATTCCACACATACCTTTCTCCAGATTGTGTCCCAGGTTACCAGAGCCAGCTGGAGAGGCGTGTTTTCTTTTTCTTTTTATTAAAGATTTTTATACATATATATATATGTGTGTGTGTGTATGTGTGTGTTATTCAGCTTTGTTCGGGTATTTTCCCACATCATCATAGTTGTGCTTTTAAAGTTGTAGCAACGTTTTGGCAGAATCTGCATCGCGCATCATCAGGGCTTCTGTATTGGGTTCGTCTTGTTAAAATGTTGCTACAACTTTAAAAGCACAACTACAGATGACGTGGAATAATACCCGAAGGAAAGCTGAACAGGCATTACATTGTAAGTAACCCCGCAAAAAACTTATAAAAAACAATAAAAATATATGTGTGTGTTGTGTGATGTGTGGTGTGTGTGTGTGTGTTTTAAGCTTTCGCGCGGTACTACATGGGTGCGTTTAGCTTCCTTCGGGTATTATCCCACGTCATTGTGATGTGTGTTAAAGTTGTAGCCAACGTTTCGGCAGAATCTCATACTGCCATCATCAGGCTTTCCTTTATTGAGTTCGTCTGTGAGCTCAGGCTATCACAGCCATAGTTTTAAATTTGAGGTTAGCCTACTGTTGAGCCAGAAATGTTTCTTTCTTAATCCTGATGGTTGGGAAGTCTTGGTCTGTGTTTATTGTCTTGGATGTTGCTGTGTTCTGCTTCGCATTTGGTGTGTCTAATTTCTTCTAGTCTGTTTTGTGGCTTTGATTGGCTTTTGGCAACGACTGTGTTCCTTTGGTTGGAGCGCTTTTAAGTGCAGCTTGGCTCCGAGTAGAAAGGATGCGCTATCATTTATTAGGAAGCTCGTTTCTATCTGGGTGCTGGGTTGGGGTGTGTTTGAGCTGGAGGTATAGGGGAGTCTGTGCTCCAGGTGTTAGCCTGAAACATGAAATAGAAGAGATTGACTACCACCAGACTTAGCCAATTATCTGGAACCTGCTCTCAGAAACAAAAATCTGCACAACCACCAAGCCAGCAACAGCTGGGGCAAACAGATCCCCCCGATACCTCCAGCTCAAACACACCCCAACCAGGCACCCAGATGAAACCTAGCTTCCTAACAAATTAGACCCAGAATGTTGGCTGATCTTAGAAAATGTTGGCTCATTTTCTTAGATTGGAACCAGTTTAGTGAGATGAGAGACCAAAAGACATTGCAGAGTTGTAACCTCTAGAGGATAAAAATCAACCCATCTCTTGAAAGATCTCTGTATTAGATGAAAAGAGCAGCAGGAAGAGAATGCAAAGTAGGTGAGACCATATCAAGCACTTTGGCAAGGACAGGGAGTTTCTTATTGGGATTTTGGAGGGGGAAACTATTTTTAGAAGTTGCTTATTTATAATGGTTCGTTAGGTCTATTTTGAGAGAGTCAGTTTGGTCTGGTGGTGAAGGCTTCAGGCTTGGTACCAAGACACCATCAATTCTAGACCCACCTGAGGCATAAATTCATTGGGTGACCTTGGGCCAGTCCCTTTCTTGGAGCACTGGGAAGAATAAGGACAGTGACCAACCAGTTCTGAAAATCCTCACTGAGAAACTGCAATGACTTGTCCGGTGAGCCTGGACTCAGATGCCAATCAACAGACTGTAAGCAGGGACTTGGTTCAAGGCAACCTTGGCATTTTCATTTGGTGAATGTGGTTTCAGTCGGAGCACAGTGCCTCTTCTGGAAACAAATTCTCTGCAATGAAGGAAAGAAAGCTCAACTTCCACACATATTAATGGGCACAGCAGCAATATAAAAACTCACTCACTCATGGATAATTGTTCAAAAACTGGAAAAAAATGGGACCCAACTGAAATTTGCAAAACAAGATATTTTTCCTCCTTCTTTCCCATCCTATGAAAATTTTCAATACACAAATACATATACATACATATATACACACACACACATATCCCTGCTATCTGGGGCAGGGAGTTAGGTAGTGGATCAGGATATTAGTTTATATCATGCAAAATGGATTTTTTTGCAGCTCACTCCATGCTTCCCAGTACTGACCAGAAAACATACCAGGACACACAATGAGATCCCTCCCCCTTTTTTAGTTATTTGTTTGTTTGTTTATTTATTTCTTCTCTCTCTTTCTTTCAATTTCTTTTCCTTTCCTTCCCTCCCTCCCTCCCCCTCCCTCTCACACACACCCCTGTCAATACAATGGGGTAGAAAGGACTCCAAAACCCTTGTTCTACCATATACTATACTTTCTCTGCTCTGTTTTTGCCTGGTGGAATTCTTTTTAAGTTTTATTCTTGAGAAAGTGTTGCTGATGGAGTAGATCTCTGAGAACCTTGTACGATGATGAATGCAATAAAACTGTAACAAGGAATTATCCTCAGCACCAGCGCCCTAAGGCGGTGAGTGAGAGCTCGCAGAAAGATGGAGCAGGGAGAAGAATCTGGGAGAGTTAGGAGGATGGAAGGAAGGAAGGGGAAAAGAGTCATGGGTCCAGGATGACACATGGCCTGCCCAGATTTCTTGCTGAAGCTGTCCGGGAAAGAGATGTTTGCCTTCTTTCAGAAATGGAGAGTTCTGCCTCAGATCTATTTCAGAGCTGGGAAAGTGAGCAGTCTCCTAGCAACCTTTCTCTCTGGGTGTGCATGCATGCATTGTGTATGTCTACGTGTCCATGTATATTCCTGCTTCCCCACCACCGTCAAGAAAGACTGCAGGTGCATCCTTGGGTTGGCCTGGCATCTAATGGTGGTATTCTATTGGTTCGACTTGGTTCGGGCGAACCGGTAGTAAAAAAAAAAAGAGCTACTGGTTCAAGTCAAACCAGTCTTTCTTTTTCTTTTTTCCCCTCCTGATGATCAGCTGTGCTGGGATCCCCCTCGCTGTCTTACTGCTTCACCCAGGAAGCTTCCCTGAGGCCCAGGAGGCAAAAAGGGTGCATGCGTGTGTGTGTGTGTGTGTGTGCGCTATGTACCCCCCTGCACTTAGTTTTTTGCCTCTTGGGCCTCAGGGAAGCCTCCTGGGAGCAAAATCGGGGTCCCTGAGGCCCAGGAGGAAAAAAAAAAAATGGAGTGCAGAGGGGTGCTGCAAAAATGAAGCCACGCCCACCCAATTACATGGCCATGCCCATCCAGCCATGCCCACCTAGCCATGCCCACAGAACCGGTAATAAAAATATTTGCATCCCACCCCTGCTGGCATCCACCAATCCTCTTCACCAGACGGAAAGGCAGAGAGTGTCCACTCACAGCAAGATTGGACTATGGGTTGCATCAGCACCTCAAGGAGGCGAATCTGATGCCTAATCAGAGTTGGAAGGGACCTCGTAGGTCATCTAGTCCAACCCCCCTGCTGAGGCAGGAGACCCTGCAACATTTCTGACAAATGGCAGTCCAATCTCTTCTTGAAACTCTCAAGTGATGACACTCCCACAACTTCCGAGGGCAAGCTGTTGCAACCTTTCTTCGCTTCCTTATCTCTCTCTCGACCATCCCAGGGAAGTGACCATAACAAAGCTCTTACCTATCGGGATGGATGCCAAGGATCAATATCTCTACGCTGATTTTGCTAACCTCTACTGTGATATTCCTCAACATACCTTTGCGCACACCCTACAGAATTTGCAGATAGGCTGTTTTGGATTCCAAGACTTGTTGGTATTTACACTATGCTGTCCTTTTATATGTGTCTGCTTTGGCTGTTCCACTATGCAGGGCTAAAAATAGAGCTCTGGGCTGTGGGAGGGAGGGAGGAAGAGAGGAAAAAAAAAGAGATTCCAGAAGACATGAACAGGCAAATGTAAATAATTCCTTCCCAGCCAGCGCAGGGTAAAATCGGTTTGGCTTCTGGTCTTCCTCGCCTCCTTGTGATTTCTGACTTCGAGCAGGCCAAATGTTGCAGAATCAGAAAACAAGGATGGACCTAGCAATGAGGGAATAGCAATAGCAACAGACTTATATACCGCTTCACAGTGATTTACAGCCCTCTCTTAGCGGTTGACAGAGTCAGCCTCTGGCCCCCAACAAACTGGGTCTTCATTTTACCCACCTCGGAAGGATGGAAGGCTGAGTCAACCGGGATTGAACTGTTGGCAGTGGGCAGAGTCAGCCTGCAATACTGAATGGATGGATGGATGGATGGAAGGAAGGAAGGAAGGAAGGAAGGAAGGAAGGAAGGAAGGACAATAACAACAGCACTTAGANAGGAAGGAAGGAAGGAAGGAAGGAAGGAAGGAAGGAAGGAAGGAAGGAAGGAAGGAAGGAAGGAAGGAAGGACAATAACAACAGCACTTAGACTTATATACTACTTCACAGTGCTTTACAATCCGTGCTAAGCAGTTTACAGAGTCAGCCTCTTGCCCCCAACAATCTGGGTCCTCATTTTACCCACCCCAAAGGATGGAAGGCTGAGTCAACATTGAGCTTGATCAGGTTTGAACTGTTGGCAGTGGGCAGAGTCAGCCTGCAATACTGGATGGATGAATGGATGGAAGAAGGAAGGGCAATAGCACTAGCACTTATATACCACTTCACAGTGCTTTCCAGCCCTCTCTAAGCGGTTTACAAAGTCAGCCTCTTGCCCCCAACAATCTGGGTTCTCATTTTACCCACTTCGGAAGGATGGAAGGCTGAGTCCACCTGGAGCCTGGTGAGATTCGATCTGCCAAATTGCAGGCAGCCAGCAGTCAGCAGAAGTAGCTTGCAGTACTGCACTCTAACCACTGTGCCACCGCAGCTCAGATGTATCCACGAAGCCAGAGGCCCTGTTGTCTAGGATGTGGGGCCCATTACAAACTCCCTATTTCTAGCACAATCTTGATGTAAAACGGGAATCCAACCTTGGCAAATTTAAGACTGGTAGACTTCAGCTTCACCAGAATTCCCCTGGGAGTTGAACACCACAAGTCTGATATTTGCCAAGGTTGTGTGTTGTGTGGGTATGGGGAAGTCAATTATGTCATTTTGTGGGAATCAGAAACTGACTTTTCTAAGAAACACTTTTTCTAAAATAATAATAATAATAATGGAACAGCATTCTTTATTACATCCATTCTTCGCTTGCCGTGCATTTTTATTATATTTGTTTATTAAATGTTTTCATTGCCCATCTTCCTATGAAGTGATTCTGGGTGGCTTACAACTTTTGGTTTTTTAGGGACATTTTCCTAACGGGCAAAATAAAGTACGGTGGTACCTCAGTACAGGTAGTCCTCACTTATAACCACAACTGAGCCCAGCATTTCTGTTGGTAAGTGCTCTGACCCAACCAGGTTCCCAAAGAGCAAACACAGACAAAGGCAGCAGCCCCCCACCCTTTAAGGTTTAATAACGAATTCTGTTCCTTGACAGATGAAAGGCTGCTTTCCACTAATTAGCTCCAACAAGAAAGAGCCTTGCCAAGGTGTTCGTCAATGCTGCCAAAAACCCAGAGATAAGAGCTAATTTATAAGATTATCCAAACATGAACTAAGATGTCCACCAGTTGAGCTCCAGAGCTTCTTTGCTGTCTGCAAAAAACACTTTTCCAAACCTGGGTTTTATCCTCTTGCGGGAGGGGCCATTACCTTGCAGCCTCACTCCCAAGTCGCCCGTGCTGCTGCAGCTGCCCTTTCTTGCAAGCAGCCCTGCATGCACAGGCACTTGGCACAGACTCCTCAGCCATCTGCACCTGCTGCTGGCTAACTACAACAGTAAGTGAGACATTTACTGAGACAACAGTAAGTGGGACAACAATGAGTGTTGCCCCATTTTATGACCTTTCTTGCCACAATTGTTAACGAATCATTGCAGTTAAGTTAGTAACCTGGTCTTTAAGTGAATCTGGCTTCCTCATTGACTTTGCTTGTCAGAAGGTCACAAAAAGGGATAACTGCATTGACTCTGGGACACAGCGAATATAATAAATATGAATCATTTGCCAAGCATCTGAATTTTGATCCCATGATGATTGGGAAATTGCAAAGGTCATAACTATCAAATATGATCCTTAAGTCACTTTTTCCAATGCTGTTGTAACTTTGAACAGTCACTAAACCAACTGTTGTAAGTCGAGGACTACCCGTACTCATCTTTAATTGGTTTCAGAAGCTGCAATGAGTGTCAAAAAGGATGAATACCTGTGGTGGTTAGCCAGCAGCAGGTGCAGATGGCTGAGGAAAGCGAGGACTCAGATGAGGGGCCAGGACCATTAGGGAGTGGACTGCTGCCTTCAGAGATTGTGGGGGCTGGCAGCAGCGAGGAGGAGGTTCCCGAAGAGCCTGTGCCAAGTGCGCATACGCACAGGGCTGCTCACAGGAAAGAGCAGCTGCAGCAGCACGGGCAACTCTGGAGTAAGGCTACAAGGTAATGGCCCCTCCTTCAAGAAGATAAAAGCCAGCTGTGAATTAGACATCTTTTGCAGGAAGCAAAGACGTTTTGAAACTCAGCCTCGTGGACATTGCAGTATCTTAGTTGGTATTTGAAGACTCTTCTGTTATACAATATCTCTAGATAACCTTATCTGTTATTCTTGGCAGCCTTGCACAGTTTTGACGAGGCTCATGCTTATCAAAGTGATAGCAGCAGCCTTTTAACTGGGAATTTGTAAGAATCATTAAAAGGTTTCTGTTCCCTTTGGTTCATGTTTGTTTTATTGGAAAAGGGTTTGGGTCAGAACAATACCAAGCAGGTTTTTCTCATAAGGAATAATACGTATAATGGAGTCACAAGGTAGTTGACACCAACAAGTTCTAGCTTGTGCATTGAGTACTGAACAAATGACAAGTATCAGGACAAAACGTTCAGATCAAAATGCATTGAGTACTGAATTCGATGAGTTTCAATTCAGTTGAGTACCAAGGTACCACTGTACTTGGATCAGATCAGTCTGGCTGGCAAGCTAGGGAATTCTGGGAGTTGAAGTCCACAAGTCTTCAACTTGCCATGGTTGGACATCCCGATCTAAAATCAATTCAGAGCATTTCTCTTTCCTTAACTTCCAAAGGTTGGTTAGCAGCTTTCCAGCTCTGCTTTGGCAAGATCTGATCCAAGTACTTTACATTTCCACTTTAGAAAAATTGTCCCTAAAAAAGCAAATGTTGTAAGCCACCCAGCATCACCGCGCAACAAGATGGGCAGCAAACAAATGTAGAAAAATAATTAAAATTAAAAGCGCATGGCCAGTAAAGAATGGCTGTGATAAAGAAAGCTTCTTCATTTTTTTTTATTTTTTTTTTCAGGAAAGGGGCTTCTTTTCATGGAAAAGAACACAACTTCAAGCCTAGATTTCTGATTACCAGGAGATGGCACAATTCATCCTACACACACACACACACACACACACACAAACACACACACATACACACACTGTTGTCAGAAAACCCAAAAAGTCCAGGCTTGTTTTTGAAGAATTTCCAGGGCTGGGTTACCATGGCAACCGAAGAGTTTACAAGGAGATGCTGAAACTATGGGCTATTTGCTTTCCAGGCCTCTGGTGGGCTCTCAGCATCCCATTGTTTGGGTATCGGGTGGGTGGGTGGGTGCACTCTGTGGANTTTGCTTTCCAGGCCTCTGGTGGGCTCTCAGCATCCCATTGTTTGGGGATCGGGTGGGTGGGTGGGTGCACTCTGTGGACAATTGGCATTCTTGTCCGTCACTAATCAGAGAAGGGCTCGCAATGGCTAGAATGATACGTCAGAAAAGCACTTTCTATTGCATGTTTTACAATATTTTGGCCAGGAGGTTGGCAGATCTCTGCGCTGGCTCGTCAATTTAAACCAACTGCTTGCAACTATGTTCAATTCAACTTGCAGCATGTGTAAACAAGCCATTCAAAGGGAATAAGTTGCATGTGAGGATGGAGAGGCAGAAGTGGAGAAGATCTCTTCACTTGGTTGTCCATTGCTTTCAGTTTTTGCCAATCCTGCTTTTATGAGCTTGTGAAGAGATCTCCCCTCCCCTCTCTCTCCCCTCCCTTCTCCCCTCCTCTCTCCTGTCCCTTCTCCATTCATCTCCTCTCTCCCTTCTCTCCTCTCTCCCTTCTCTTCTCTTCTCCTCTCCTCTCTTCCTTCTCTTCTCTTCTCTCCTCTCTCTCTTCTCTTCTCTTCTTCTTGCCTCTCCTTTCTCCTCTCCTTTCCTCTCTCCTTTCTCCCTTCTCTTTACCTCTCCTCTCTCCCTTCTCTTCTCCTCTCCTTTCTCTTTTCCTTTGTGTTGCCCTTCTCCTCCCCTCTCCTCTCTTCCCTCCTCTCCTCTCCTTTTCTTCCCATCCTCTCCCCTCCCCTTCTTCCCCTCCAATTGTGGTTGTAAGTCAAGGACTCCCTATAATATCAAAATGGAAGTTGAAATGGGCAGAACCATTTGTAAGCTGTTAAAGCCTCCTTATTAGTGAGATGGAGGTGTTGGCATATAGATTTAATAAATAAATAAATAAAACCTATGAAGCAACCCAGGTGAGCACCTGATAGCTAAGCTGTTTAGCAGCTGATAGGGAAGCGAAGAGGCTTTGACCCTGCAATATTACTTCCGGCAAATAACTTCAACCTGAATTAGCAAGTGCAGCTTTTCTCCTGAAAGCCTGAGCTCCTAGGAGGATATCATCCATTTTTCTTCGGAGCAGTGCAGGCATCAAGAGAAACATAGCCTTGTCTTCTTGTACTTACAACGTTGGAACTCGGGGGGGAATGGACGTATAGGTTTACAGGCTGAGAGTCATAGACAGGCTGGTGCTCATGTGCTCAGAAAGAACCCATTTTTCAGTGTTTCTTGGGATCCAGGGGTGGGCTTCAAAAAATTTAGCAACAGGTTCTCTGTCTGGTTGCTGGTGGATGTGGCCATGGTGGGCGTGGCCTAGTCAGCCTCCTGCACCATGGTGGAGGGTAGGGGCCGTTTTTACCTTTCCCAGCCTCCGGGAGGGTGAAAACGGCCTCCCCAGGCTCTGGAGGCTCTCTGGAAGCTGGAAATGCGCCCATTTTTGAACTTCCAGGAGGCCTGTTTTTCGACCTCCTTGAGCCTCTTCGCGCACCCTGTACTTACCTGCATCCAAAACGGGCCACGTGGGAATTCCTGGAAGGGAAGAGGTAGGGTGGGCGGGGCCAGGCAGGAGTGGGATTTGGGGGTTCTCTGAACTGTGCTTAGCTAGATCCCTGCTGGGATCCCAGTCTCTGTGTTGCTAGGTAGACCGGACAGGAATGACAATCAGATGAGCTAATTCCACTTTAGTGTAAAGGTGCATTAACAGAATCTTGCAAGTTTGAAAATACAGATCTTCCGCTCTCTGCTTTAGAGCCTGAGAAATGAGAGAAGGTGTTTTCTCAGCCTCTTGCCTGACACACTATCCACAGGGGTGGGATTCTACAGGTTTACATCTATTTGCTAGATCCAGTTGTTAACATTCTAAGCAGTTCGGAGAACCGGTTGTTAGAAGAAATTCCTGGCCTAATCCTGTCAGGAAGGCAGGA
>BHFT01026063.1:0-84269 GCA_004320025.1 Laticauda laticaudata
CCCAAAGGAAGCTGAACAGCACACATGTAAGTACCCGCGAAAGCTTAAAAAAACAAATATATATATATATAAATATATATATACATACATACATATATACATACTTTGGTCTCTATGGGTATTCAGGATTATTTTCAATAAGCCAGATAGATTCTGATCCTTCCAAATTTCTCATTTACCCCTAATCCTGCCTGGCTTGATTACAAGAACTCTGAGAAGCAAGAACAAAAAAGTCTTCCAAGGAACAGCTGGAGAGTCCCAACTGACCAGCTCCTCCATATGCCAGGCTGAGAGACAAAGAGGATGCCAATGGCTGTCAAGAAGCTGCTCCAGAATTTGGCATTTTGCACTGCCTGTAACAGAGCTTAGTAGCCTTGATTGCCTGCAGGGATATAAAGCCTGTTTATTTCCAATGGCTGATGGAGCTTCAGAAGTCAAGCACACAAGTTGCATTCATTCTACCACAAACTCTTTTAGAAACATCTGACCATCTGAAGCAATTATAGTTTCTTTCATTAAGAATCATCATCTTAAGAATCATCATCTGCTTTGGCAGGGGTTTGTTTGTTTGTTTTTTAAAACTTTAATTTACTCTGATTAATTATTTGTTGAGAAATCTGGCTTTATTCCCCAGGTACCATGGTTTTGTAAGCCGAAGACCTGGTAAAGAGAGAGAGAAGATTGTTGTGGTCTGCTGGCGGCCTGCAGAGCCAACAGCAGAGTCAGACAGTGGGGAGGTACATGGGCCAGTCCTGGAGTCTGGGAAGGGCTTGCATGAGGGATCTGCATCTTACACAGAAATGGGGCCAAGGCCATCTGAGTGGTGTGTGCTGACCCCAGAGTCTCCAGAATCTGACATCCGCAAGGCAAGGAACAGGGGGAGCCTGTTCCCAATGCGTGCTTGTGCAGAGCTGCCAGAAGTTAAGAACAGTTAAGACAAAAGTGGTGACTTGGGAGTAAGGCTGGAGATGATTGGCCCCTCCCATAAGACATAAAGGAGGAGCAAAAGAACAGAGGCCTTTGCAAGAAGCAATATTGTTCATTCTGGTGGGTTTAAATTCTGAAGCTCCGTGTTGACTTTGTGCTCCATTTGGCCTTGTACAGTTAATTGACAATTTGATCATCGACAGAATTTCAAGGGAGATAAAGCTGGGTGCTTATCAGCCTTATCCCAAAAGACTGTGGCAGATTTCTGTTGGATTATTCATAAACTGGGACTCATTTTGGGCTGTGAATGCATATAAACAGCCATTGGAAACAGTGTGTGATTGTTATTATCTCAGGAAGCTTTGGTCAGAACAAAAATGCTTCACAACTAAAGCCAAAGAATGGATTGTCTTCATTAAGAAAATCTTCAGCAATCTCCTGAAATTTTTAAAGAAGTTCCAATTGAGCAGGAATCTCCTCCTCCCTTCCTTATGAAGGCTAATGGTTCAAAAATACAAAAACATTTCTTTCAAAATGCCTTTTTACTTTATGAAAAAATGGGAATCTCAAAATGTACATCAAAATTCAATTCTGGGAAATGATGGATAAAGCTGAAAATTCTGCATTGTTCTGGACTCATCTGCATCTAAATAAAATAAAACTGCATTTCTTCCAAAACAGATTTTATCATTCACATGCACATTTGTGTATCCCATTTTCTCAACTATGCATTTTGATTTGTAATTTTTTATTTCACAAAATGTAGAGGTAAAGTCTGAAAGATCCATGTGTTCAAATTTCATATGAACTTTGGTTAGTTTAACTTAAAAAAGCAGAGCCAGTGAGATTTTCTCCCAGTCTCACTTCCAACCATGGAAACATTTTAATCAACACAAAGCTTTGACTAGTTAACTCAGGGTCTACAACCTGTGGGCTCGCTACCAGGCTGTGGCCTAATCATCACCAGGCCATGTGAGAGGACAGCCACTGTGGGTGCATTTCAGAGGTGGTATTCAGTAGGTTCTGACCAGTTCTGGAGAACTGGTAGTGGAAATTTTGAGTAGTTAAGAGAACCAGCAAATACCATCTCTGACTGGCCCTGCCCCCATCTATTCTCTGCCTCCCGAGTCCCAGATTATTGGCTGGGTCTTCTTTTGTTGCCCTGCACAGGAGAATGGATCTGGAATGCAAGTTAGTGGGGTGGGGAGGGAATGGAGATTTTGCAGTATCCTTCACCCAGGAGTGGGGAGGGAATGGGGATTTTACAATATCCTTCCCCTGTCACACCCACCAAGCCATGCCACACCCACCAAGCCAAGCCATGCCACAGATTTGAATCCCACCACTGGTGCATTTGCACGCATGCATGGCCCCACTCACATGGGTGTCACCATGAGAGTTGCAGGCAGTCTGCACCACTAGCACAAGTATTGCAATGTGCATAGAGGGCAGTCACAGACCCACTCACACAACCCTCACTGCAGGTCATTGTGGCCCCAGTTGTGAAAGCCTCTAGAATAGCCAAACCCAAATCCTGCAACTGTGATGACCCATAGTCTCTCAAAATAACCCAAAACCCAAAACATACATTAAAGTCCGGTAATGCCTTCAACTTANGTCCGGTAAGGCCTTCAACTTAAACTTCACTGTTTTATTAGGCACAGTTTAAAGTCACAAAAGTAAATAATGAGGCAAAAGAAAATCCAAAACAAACTGCATTGATGAGAGTTCCGAAGCAAGCCAAGATAATTACTTATACAATCCAGGAAAATAAACGAGGAGAGTCCATGGGAAGAATGCCAGCAAGGATAAACCTCTTTCAAAGAAAACATTGAACTTTGACTCCAGCAATTCTAACTGCATAGTTACAAACTTACATACATAGCTCCCAGCTGCAAGCCATGAGGAGGATCATGGTAATCTCCTCTTGAGTAAACCTCGCTTTTCCCTGATCCTCTCCTCCCTGCGTTACCTAGGATGGATAGGGGATGGGCCTGGATCTTCCTCTGACTGCTCAGCCGCCTCTGCCCTTCCCCAGTCTCCTCCACCACCTCTGGAGCCACAATCCCACTCCCTGTTGACTGTTCCTTCTCTTCCTCAGAGTCAGTCTCCACCAGGGGCATGACAAAAAGGGACAAGGTCACCCGGGATCTTCCCCCAGGGGAAGATCAGGAAGATTAGCTATTCACTGAGAAAGCATCTGTGGTGAACGCTGTACCTGTGCCCCAGACATTTATGAATGTGATTAAAAAGCAGTGGGAGTCCCCTGCGGGGTTCACTTGCCCCAGTGGGTCTGAGCCTACCTTATTTAATGGGTGGCTGCGGAAGCTGCAGGGTAGAATTCCACCTGAGGACCTCAGGGTGCACAAGGACTTAAATAAGATAACAGCCGCAGATCTGTCGAGAGCTAATGCCACCATCACGTCAGCCAAAACTTCTTCTAGAGCCATGGCCTCATCTGTAACAGCATGTAGGCTCCTCCGGCTAAGAAATTGGGGACTGTTACCAGGGGGTGTGTCCTCAGTTTTTCAACTCAATCTGCAGAGCTATGAGACTAGAGACTACCCATCCTGGATTCTCCCTTTGGCTCCCCGAGAAGAAGCGTTCAGGTAGGACCAACAGCCCCTTCTGTTCTTCCTACAAAATTGCACTAACTTCATTTGGAAACATGGCTGTTGTCCTCGCTCCTGCCTTACAAGGGCAGATGAATTCTCCAGTTGACTTCCTCCAATGAATTCAGAGACATTTGCCCATTAGTGATGTAACAGTATTTTATGAATATGTGGGGCTATGGTGAATACAACCCACATTGTCAGAATGTTTATTCAGCCAATTCAGGATCACAGAAAAGCATAAGAGCTAGTTTTTTTTTTCAAATGACCAGCATGATTTGTTTGTCATGGGTAATTACTGGTAGCAGTTAAGATTTTAAAGATTGCTATTTTGTTAAAACCAATGTTTTCTAAAACATACTGCTCTGAGAACAAAAAAAGCTGCCCAAGATAATTTCTTGTTTCTTTAGCAGAAATATGTGATTAAAGGGAAATGACCTTCCTCTATCCTTTATTGTTTTTATTATCTTTGGTAACTCATCTCCTTCAGCAAAATAAAGGGTGCAGATCTTTTAAAATGTTTTCCCATATATAAGCCCCTCTAGGGTTCTAATTGCCCTTGGAACTTTTGTATTTTTACTGTATCAGAGACAGGGTTTCTCAAAAATAACTTTTAAAAAGCTCACATTATTTGTATACCTCTGCACAACATCCTATGAGAGCAAATGTCTAGGCATCCATTCTGCTCTTGTTTCTGGCTGGGTTGGTATGAATAACTAAAAGAAAATTAGTTTAATGCAGCAATTGCCAAATGACAGATAGCTCTGATTGAAAGATTATAGGACAGAGTTAAGAAATACTATGAGTAAGAGGCAGGGGTGAGATAAAATTGTGGTTTGTTAATTGATGCTAAATCAGTAGTTTTAATGAAATGTTGATGGGCTTTTAAATTAAACAAAAAGCTATTACCATCTAGTTAGTATTTTGCAAATGGCTGTGAAAGGAATATAGTATCTGTCCTTCAGAGAGCAGGTCAACTTTTGTGCAGGGAAAATGCTTTCCTCTCCGAGATGACCAACTTGATTTATTAATATGAGAACTAGAGGACACTGAGAATTAGAGAAACTTAAGTGAAATTCTACTTTCACAACAATTTGGATCACCTGACAGATTTGAGTAGAGTGCATTTCCATCCCTCCCTCCTTGCATATTAATAATTTTAAAAATTCCTAGAATACAATAATTTATTTGACACCTGATGAGAGGATGGAAGAAAGAATGTTGCTGCTTGATCTTCAATATAAAATTTTCATCAGAATTTTTGACTGAGTCTTTGTCTTCCCCCCTTTGAGTTAGACTATTCTTACATCAATAAGGCTTTGGCTAATTTGGCCAAATCAGAAATGTATTAAGAATTTTACAGTTCTAGGGTTTATGGGAAAATATTAGTGAAAGGAAAATATTTTACACTTTAAGGAAAAAATGAATTATTTTTGTATCCTTCTAACATCCCAAAAACTGAGTAGATTTTGATTGGTTTATTATTCAAACGTTTCAATAGCTTCTGTACTTGCATACACAACATCAGGATCTTCTTCTGATGCCACTGCTGGGCATATATAAAGTGTAGACAATTGAATAACCTTTGTAATAGCAATGCAAGCCATCCAAAGAACATAGATTCTTTAATACTTTGGAAAAGGTGCTTGGCTCATGCTGATATACTATGTTAAGGAATGCTTTTGAATATAACTTGAATATAAGTTCTGCTATTTAAGGAAATATTATCAGTGAAAGAAAGAAAAACATGGTCAGAGAAAGAGGTGAAGAACAAAGATTACAAATAAAGAGGCAGTTTTATTATTAAACATGTTTCATTGAACATCTAGACTTTGACTTTAAAACTGGAAAAGTAAAGAGAAAGGTAGTTTAGGTTTATTGGTCAAATTTATATCATTGTAATAATTACTTCAATTCCAAATGAATAATAATTATTTTTGCCATCATAAATTTCATCTTTAATTTCCAAAAGCCCTTGTTTCTTTGTATAAGATCTCTGATTTATTATTTTAAACAACTCATAGCCAAAGTGAAATATTTTTTAATTATAATTAAATAAGATATTAAACTGATTACTCCTAGGAAAAATACAACAGGTGATCTGGTATATCTCTAAAACAATGCCATTAACAACTGGGTATTACTTTGTGTTCCAATATAGCAAATATTCCACTGAAATTACTGTAATTTTATTCATATATATTTCTAGCATTGTTGCTACTTGTTATGATTGGACAGATTTTTGTGTTGTCCTTCATTGAAATTAAATAATTAGTAAGTTCGGCATCCTTATACTAAGGGAAATTTTAGTGTGAAATATTTTATCACCTTTTGGTAAAGGTAAATAAAAGGTAAATAAAATAAAAGGTGAATAAAAGACCTCTCAATAGCTCAATAGCTCAATTGCAGTGGGCACAGTCAGAAACTTAAGAGCTTGAATTTTAGCTCTGATAATGAATTCACTAGGAGAACAAAAGCCAATTCAGAAAATTATTTTCTTTATGTCCTCCCACTGAGATGAACTCTGCTCAATAATCATGCATAAGACTGAGCAGAAATAGATGGTTCTGCTTTTTTCCCCATCTTGTACTCTAAAAAGTTTTGGCATAGAGTGGGATGGAACCACTTACTGTAGTTCTAATAAATATTGGAATGGATTATGAAAGCCATTTACTCATTTTTGGAAGGGAAGGATTTCAAGATCTAAAGCAGCAGAGTTATAGCAATGCAGTATTTAATAAATCCTGATGATTCTCCAATATTACAAAGTGGATATGATTTTAAAACACTCCACTGAAAAGTAGATTATCAGTTCTGCATCAGGTTGGTTTCTTTCCTAAAGGAGCATGGGCATTGGATTGAAGGTGATGATGGTTTAATATAGTGCTTAGTAGAAGTTGTGACTTGGGATGGATGGATTTTATAACTGTATCTTAATGTCACCGTCATCTTTATCATCATCTTCCTCCTCCTCTTCCTCCAAGTTGTGGTGAAGTCTTAAGTTTAATTCATTTATTTAGACTTACTTTTATATATACATATTCTTGGATGGGAGAGACTTACTGGCAGACTGTATTTTTGCATAGCTAAGGATGGGTTAGAAACCCCACAAATATGTAAAAATTTCCTACTTTCCATTTATCAGTGAAGTGAATTTAAATGTAAAATCAAAAGTTAGAAATAGACAATAAGTTGCCAGTGACTTATAAACATTCCCCTCCACCCCAAAATCTCCTAATGGCTAAGATACATTTCTGAGCATTTACTGAATGATCCATTCACAATAAATGCCAATTCTGTTCTACTGAAAATCATTTTGCTTTAGTAAATTCTAAAAATAAAGGTACACAAAAACTATATCCAGAAATTAATGTAATTATGATGAGTCACCAGCACTACAATCTGGAAGACCTACAATGTAGAATTGTAAATGCAGAGATAAAGGGTCTACGTTGATTTTTAACATTTTGAATATTTATTTGTTGTCACATTTTATATAGTTGGTTTCATAATATTCTATTATTATCATAAATTACTTAGGTAGTATCTATATATTACAGAATTTATGGCACTGATGCTCTTTTCCATTACATTGTCATTGATTCTGTATTCTTGTTTTTCAGTGTTAAATTTTATAACATACCACTTTAAAAGAGTAGAGTAAGGATAATTTATGGAAGCTAGTAAAATATTCTATATAACTCTGTTTTCATATGACAACAGTTACATTTATTGCACAGTTTAATTACCTGAAATTGCAATTCAATTTTTAAGTTGGGTTTGTACCAACAGTTTTGTAACTTTTTTAAAAAAATTTCAGTTTGATCCTCAGTGTGCCAGTAATTTTTATTGTTTTTATAATTTGTTTTGGGTAGAGACACTAGACGCAGGAATGGAAAATATTGTTTCTTTTTTTATGGTGTTTTGGCTTTAAAAAAAATCTAAAAGTCTAAAAATAAAAGGAGATAACTGATGCTAACTATGAAATTGTAGCTTGATGCATAATCTTAGCATTTTCATTTACCAGTCCAATTAAGAACTGATTTTAGTCATCTGTTAAAATATATTATTAAAATGAGAATTGAAGTCTATATTTGGTGTGTCAATATTTTAATGTAAAACATTTGGCATCTATTAGCATAATACTCTGCTTTTATCACCTCATTGAATTTGCTAGAGGAATGTTGATAGAATTTGCACAGCATCATTTAATCTCCTTTGTCAAATTATGAAGTTGTCATTGATTTCAAACTGTTGGTTAGCTACTAGTAGTTCTTTGCATCTTTATATTTTCATAGGGATTCTCTTGTTGTCTTACTTGTGTTAGACTAACACGTCTTCAAGGGGGGGAATACAACAAATACATTGTCTCTGCAGGTCACTCTGTACTTCATTTTAAACAGATATTTTTTAAACCCAGAATTATAATTAAATAGTGCCTCAAACTGGTAAATTAAAGCATAATAACATCTCACAGGTCATTTGTAAATTGGATAGTCTAAAATCATTGATTTCGGGGGGGGGGCAAATTGGGTAGCCTAAAATAATTGATTTCAAGGATAAAATAATGTTTTCTAAAATCCATTATTCTTTCACTTGCATTTAATTTGAGTACCATGTGCTGCTTTCTTGTAATCACAGATACATGTATGTGATCATTTGTGTTATTGTTTTTTATCCTGTTCACATAGCCACATTATATTTGATAAATCACTTAAATAGAATAACTGAATAAAGCAATATGAAGACATACTTAAATTGGCCTGCATTTTCATTACAATATTTCCTACATATTTGCTTTCATCTTCTGTTATAGCAGCCTAGAAAACTCATATTTACTTATATGACATAAATAATATTTTGAATTAAAGTTTATTAAGATTATTATTTTTCAGATAACAGAATTAATTCACTTTAAAACTGAAGGATACATTATTTTTGTGATCATTCAACCAGACTATAAGAATTGAGAATTGGCCAAAGATTCCATGCATCTTTGGTTCCACTATTCAAGATGAATTGTGATAACATGTCTCTTTGGCAGTGCTCTTAACTTGCATTAATTTGGCCTGCATCATTTGTATTAATAACAGTGAAATTCAGCTATGATTTCATAAAGCAAGGGAATCTTGTTCTTTCATAAATACAACCTTAGTTTCAAAAAGTCATGGGTTATTTATTTGGCTGAAGAAGGTGCTGAAATGTTTTCCCTTCAAAAAACATCAGACTTCCTTCAAATTAATCAACAGATGGTATCTGTTTTAACCATATTATTGATGATAGCCATGTGGTGTCCAGCCAGCGAATGGAAATTGGATAGTTAGGTAGCAATTGTGAGCTGTTCCCTTAAGGGAATGCGTCATGGTAAATGTAGTTAAGGTATCCTGGGAAATGTAGTCCATGCCAGGTGACCACATCTGTAATCCTGATTGGTCACTAAATTGACCCTCAGTGGGTTGGGGGAGGTTTCCTCACTCTTGGCTGAACTCATGGACTCATGGTAACTGTTCTACTTCTATCGCTACGAGATGAGAGAAAAGGGACAGGCGATAATCATCTTTTTCCTTACAAGACAGATATGCAAAGGATTGGTCATTAAAGAACTTTGTCACATATGTGAGTTATGAGGATACCTGATAAAACTTTGTATGTACGTTTTGCTGAGTTTATCTATCTGCATCTGTACAGAAGACAAAATCTACCACTGTACAGAATACAGAACAAGACATATTAATAGTAAATATATCTCTTGTGCTAAAAAAGATACAGTAAACTCAGGAGAGGATTGAGTTTCTTGTTCTGATCCAAAAATATTATGTCAGGCATAATAAGAGGTTTGAGATGTTAATTTTAAACATGTTTTTAGCAGAGCATGGATGAACCTCCTCTTCCCATGTTTTCCTCTTAATTAATTACAAGACAGATATTAGATATATTTGTTTCAATTATTCTTTATAGCTGACTTGGGAACCATAGTTGGAAATGTAGCTCTTTAATCATGATTAATCATGATTTAATCATGATTTCTGAGAATTTTATTTTGGTTTAAAATAGTAAAATATTAGAATATTTTTGGAGAAGGTGGTTAGACACAAATAAAGAACATTTTAATGTGGCTTTTAAATATAATTTTAATGTACATTTATTGTGCAGTATATAAAAGTTAATGCTCATGCATTTTAACAACTTTTAGAGTGAACCCTGAAAAATATGGAAGCATGAAACATGTATTGATATTACACCATTTCCTTCTAAAGGAAGGGTTGTTTTCAACTCCTTAACCAGCATTTTACCAAATAACAAAATAGATAGTTTCCAAATATTGTATATAAAGTATATGGTCACTGAAATTTCAGTCTTATACAAGACAGTCTGTTGAAAAATAGTTTTGATGTTTCTTAAATGTTTTAATCAGCATCAAAAATATATGCTTTAGCCCTGAAAATATAATATCTTTGAACTTGAATCATATGGAGAAGAATTGAATAAATCTAGATAAGATCATCGGTGATCTCATTTTCTTCAGAGACAATAAATATAGGAAGTAATTGATTAAAGTCCTATAGATGCAGATTCAGGACTACAAATCTATGTAACAGTGGGTTTTGCTGAAATTAATATGTCAGGCGGAGCTCCATTCAAAATCCAGGAAAGAAATACTTAGACTCTTTAGTTTAGAGAAAAGATATCTTTTTATCTTTTACTAAAGTGAAGGTGGTAGCAACCAAAAGATTCTGAATCTGAGAAATTAGGCGCGCAATTCACATATAGAAAGTGATGATATGTTCCCACCCCCAATAGTTTCAAATGACACTTCCAATTAGAAGTTGTGGACATGATCATGTGGGCTCTTCAGGTGTGATGAGGGCCTCTGCCGTTGACCTTTGGCATATTTTGATAAGGGGTGCAGTTGCGCAAGAGAGAAGAAGCTAAGCGAGAAATAGAAACCTAACTCTAGCTTATGCTACCCCCTTCCCATTTATACAACAGATGAATGTAAACACCTCCAGCTCACTTCCCCAACTTATTCCTATCTCCCTCTTCCCCCCTCCCGTTACGTTTATGGCAGTCGAAAAGATGCAAAAGCAATAGCAGAAGATCTTGCAAGGCTGACATTCGGGCCCTCCTAGAAAAAGGGAAAATATCAGTCTAGAGAGAGAGAGGAGAACAATATTAAAGACAATTATTAATCACTACACCAATTACAAAACAACACAATCCTAAGGTTTATCAGGATACTTGCGAACGAAATGCTTTGACCAACTTAGGGGCTTTGACGTCGGTTTCATTAACCCATTTGGCTTGTGAAGAGCGGAAATGATTTCCAGAGCTATAAGATACTGGAGAGTCGGCCTACTCCATTTGCGAGAGGTCCCAGAATTTCTTTAAACTGTCACATATAGTGTTGTTCTGGCTCTCAATCCAGTCATTGGATATGGAGATCAAGCCTGGTATGGGTCTTAAAGTGAGAAGTATGTCAGGATTTTAGCAAACTGAACATGGCGTAATAACCGGTTATGAATTTCGCTCGAAGAGTTCTTGGACGGGTAAACGGTTATGGCTGGACTGTTACGCGGAGGGATTTATTAACCGTTCAATTGTGAATGGAAGCAGACGTGACTCTCCTCAGCGACCGCAAGTTGTTTCTTCTTGTGTATCTGTGAGTTGGTCTGCAGGTATATCTGATGTGGGACACGTGAAAACCTTTGTCACCCACTTTATATTCTTTCCTGGGAATCTTTTTTCTTGACTCTCCCAAATTTTTATGAGCTTGATGGGACCTACATCTACATTGCTATTGCTGTGTTACTGGCCAGTCTAAGTATCGTAAGATTGAGTTATCCATTCATACTCAATGAATGGATGTTAGGTTGTTTCCGTAGAGTCTTCAGTCATGGGAACACAAGATAATCTTGTCCCCGAAGCGCACTTTTAAATGGAAGTAAATCCAGGATACTGCTGTGTACGGAGATTCTATATGCCAACTTTGGCAAATGGTTTAATATATTCGGACCAGTATATCTTGTTTGATAATTTAGTAGCTAGCATCTGAAGATATTGCTATCTAACAGCTGCCGTTTGATCCTCTTCACAGCGCCCCATTGGTATGGGGGGTGCGTTGGTGTGGAGCCTAAACCCCTGGGCGGAACCTATTAACCTTCAGTGCAACTCTTTCCAATAAATTTGAGGGTTAAATTGGACCCCTCTGTCAGAGCATCTATGCGTCTCTGGGATGCCATTGTAACCTATAGATATGTGAATAAAACAGTCTGTTAGCCATGCCGTTTTAGCAGAGGGCATCCTTGGAAACAAGGATATGCAATGCTTACTTGTTGGTAAAACAAATTCAGTCACTACCCAGCGATGACCGATTTCCACAACTTTCGGGCAATTCTAACTATAAAGTCCATAGATGATTTCTCCTTATCCAGGAGCCGTTGCGCTTATAGCTACATTTTTAGTTTGTAACAATACTGGCTTACACCAGTCAGAGAGTCTACTTTGCCGAAGCACCAACTGGATCCAGTCTAGGCTAACAAAGCTTTCAATTGTTCTTTCTTTAACGTGGCACACCAAGGAACTGGCCGCGCTAACCAATTGTTAAGGTGCTTCACAAATCCAACATGATGGCCAGCTGCTTAGAATCATTGAGCCTTAGTTGTTGTAGTATCTTGGGCTTCTTAGTACCTGTCTGCAACATACAACTTTGCGCCCAGCCAAGCCAAAACCATCTCTATATCATATAGGTTACTTCGCAAATAAGCCAGGAACATGAAATCACACAGATACATATTTAAAGCTGTCTCTTTAATTGTTCGGTTAGTCATCGATAAAACCACTTTCTTTGTTCTTCTTTTGAGCTCTGGTGCATCACTGAGTACGGCTAGATGTTTGGCTGACCGACAATTGGGCTTATCACCTCCTGGGCGTGTGGCTATTTTATTGATGGTAGTTTAGAGAGAGCATCCACCATGAAATCTTCCCCCCTGGAATGTACTTCAATGAGGAAATTGATTCGGCTTTGAAATACTGGGCCAGCGGACTTGTTTAGAGGACAGCTTACCGGCGGGCGTTTTAAAGCTTTCCAGCATTTTATGATCAGTCCATACCTCAAAGCGGGTGTTTTGCTCCTTCCATGGAAATGTCTCCAGGTCAGCAAGGCCCAACGAACTGCAACAAAAGCTTCTTTCTCCCAGACGGCCCCACCTTCTCTCTGTTTCAGACAGCTTACGGGAGGTGTACGCGCACAAGGCCCCATGTACAAGTGCCCCTTTCATTGAGTTGAAGTAATACCGCTCCAATAGCCACATCATACTTGCATCGGCTTAATCGACAAAAGGAGTGTCCATTTCCGGGTGTCTTCAGCACTGGTTCTTGCAGCAAAAACATCGGTTTTAGCTTTTTCAAAAAGCGCTTGGTACTCCATAGACCCACTCTAGCGCTTCCTGGGCCTTGGCTTCACCCTCCCTTTGGTGTTTCAAGAGATTGTTTATGGGCATTCGCTATCTTAGCAAACTCGGGGATGAATTTGCCAGCAGTAAAAATTTGCAAATCCCAAAAAGCTTTGGAGTTGTTCCTGCGTGCGTGGTGGAGCCCACTCCAAAACAGCACGCACCTTCTCTGGATCCATCTCTATGCCTTCAGATGAAATGCGCGATATCCCAAATAGTCAATTTTGTCTTGATGGAATTCACATTTTTACATATTTAGCAAAACAACTTCGCGGCACACAGTTTTTGCTAAAACTGACCGCACTAACTTCACATGCTTCATCTTAAGTCTCCGTGTAAGATAAGGATATCATCAAAGATAAACCAGAACCCCCCCCTGTATAAATGTTCATGTAACACTTTGATTGATTCATTTGCATGATACAGCTGGGGCCGCCTTGTAAACCAAAAGGAAGGAACGTTGAATTGGAAACAACCATTCGCGGCAGTTTAAAAGCGGTCTTCACTTTTCATTTCCTCCTCCTTAATTCGATTCCAGATAGTAGTATGGCTTCTCTAGATCCCAACTTCGTGAAGATCCTTTCCCTTTCGCTAAATATGGGCCAACATGTCCTTCATCAAAGGAAGGGGGTACACGTTTTCTCCACAGAAATAGCGTTCAATAATTTCTGTAATCCACTCACAAGCGGCTTGGAACCATCTTTCTTTTCACGGAACAGTACTGCGGGGGCCGCATACCCGGGGCCCTAGCAGGCCTGAATGAAAACCATCGTTCCAAATTTTTTATCAATAAACAATCTTTAGCTCTTCCAAATTCCTCTGTGGGGTCATTGAGTACAAACTTTTGGTTTCTCGGGAGCTTCACCCTCAGGCAAAATTTCAATAGCACAGGTCCGTTGGCGGTTGAGGCGGAATGCTTGTCCGATGGCCTTTTCATGAACACCATCTTTCAATCCCAATACTCTTATGGGAATTTTCTCCTCATGTTTCACGGGCTCAGTACCTGTGGAAGCCTATTTCAATTAGGTTCCTCAGGTTTCTTTTGTTTAGCTGAATCTGGCCCCTTCCCCCTGGCCGCTGCTTTGTGCGTTATGCGCAACAACCCTTTCTCCAGTTAAACCTGGGGTTTCCATTTCCGGGCCAGGGGCAATCTCCAGTATTAGTGGTTGCTGCCAATTCCCAGCGGACCACCAATAAAAACGCAGCGGTCTCATTCATGCTCTCCCATAATCAATTTTCTATTGTTCTGTACAAAACCTCCAGCACTGCATCCATCTAGCTGGCAAAAGTGCAAATCGGATTCTTCAAACGGTTTAGCTTTAAGCCCATTTTCTTCCACTACTTCCGTGTTGATTATACACCTTGTCACCCAGAATCTTAACAGGGCTTAGCATCTTATCCCTTCGACCCCTGAAGTTTGGTACCACTCAACTTTCACCGGAATGTCATAGGGCCCACGCTTGACCACCAGGAAGTCAATCTTCCGGAGTCAGAAATCCTCCTCCTCAGGGCGGTCACGTGGGGCTTCTGATTCCTCTCCTGCGGAAAGGTGGCGACCTCTGCTGTTCATCTTTCGGACTTTAGTGCTGTTCGGGAGTGCTTCGCTGGGGACTTTTTCAGGTTTTCTTTCCTTCCTTTGGTGCCCCCTTTTGCGCTCCAGCTTGACTCTGCAGTTCACAGCCCGGTGACCTTCCTCCCGCATCGGAAAGCAGGCGAGGGGTTGGGTCTTGCCGCCACTCCTCCCTATCTTGAGGTTTAGGAGCCTCTTGAGGGCGTGGGGGCGGAAAACTTGCTCCACCATAACCCCCTGCCGTTTACTTCGGATTAAATCAATTTCCACTTTCTTCTGCCAGCAAAGTACCACTATCTGCAAATTATTGGAGGCTCTCTTCTAGCAGTGCATCTCTGGTACACATCTTCAATTTTAGACCGATCTTTAAACAGTTCTATCAGGGCTTCTTGGGCCAGCCTTCGGAAATAGGCCCTGCTAACTATCTAAATTCCTGGTGGTGTAATCAAGCCACAGACCTCCGGCCCCTGTTTTTTTATGGTTTTCATCCTGAATTCGAGCCTTTTTGCTCTGCGGCGGGCCTCAAACTGCCCGGCAGATGACAGCCATAAATAGCGTTATAATTCAGCAACTGAGGAGGAGCATTATCATTATGCAAAGTCACCATCCACTCTGCCGGCTATTCCCTCCAGAGCCTTGGTAACACACCTCACTTGGCTTGCCTTCTGAGGGAAAAATCCTCCCCAATACTCCTCCATATGGGCTCCAAAACCTGAGCTAGGAAAATCCCAAGGCTTTGGGATCCCCTTCCGTATTTTACTTCCTAACGGAGGCAGCCTAGGATGACTCTACGCCTTCTAGGGATTTCCACCTCCCGCTGAAAAGGCCCCGGGGTGCTGCTGGATCGGGTTTGATTTATGGGAGAGGAGCTGCTCTAGCTTCTCCTGGCTGGTGGCTTTCTTCCCTCCCGCACTTCGATACCTTTGTGAAGCCTTGACGTTGCTTCAAAGGCTTCATTCAGGAGTCTCCTGCTTGTAGATCCAGCAAGAGTTCCCTCCTTTTCCTTCTCTTTGCCAAGGCTCCTCTTTTCCGCGCCGTGTGGGTAAGTTGTGACTCCAGGGGGGTTTCTCCTCGCATCTTTCCAACCACACTCCAAACTGACCATCTGGGCTTCACACTTGGGATCTCTCTTCCAGACTGAAGCTCTGCTAGCGCTTGGGCTTCCTGCATCAGCAAAGAATCTTGCCCTCCAATGGCTTCCCGGCATCCTCTTGGTCACTATTTGAAGATGACATGATGTCCAAGGCCTTCAAGAAGAAAAATTGCGGTATTCTCTCTGGGTGGGCGGCGTGGGTGGAGATTTCAGAATAATGTGCAGGCGGAAGCTCCATTCAAAAATCCAGGAAAGAAATACTTTAGGACTCTTTAGTTAGGAGAAAAGATATCTTTTACTGAAAGTGAAGTGGTAGCAACCAAAGAATTCTGAATCTGAGAAATTTAGGCGCGGCAATTCACATTATAGAAAGTGATGGATAATGTTCCCACCCCCAATAGTTCAAAAATGACACTTCCAATTAGAAGTTGGTGGTACATATCATGTGGGCATCTTCAGTGATGATGAGGCCTCTGTCCGTTGACCTTGGCATATTTTGATAAGGGCGTTAGCAGTTTGCGCAGAGGAGAAGAAAGCTAAGCATGAAATAGAAACCTAACTCTAGCTTATGCTCCCCCTCCCATTTATACAACAGATGAATGTAACACCTCCAGCTCACTTCCCCAACTTATTCCTATCTCCCCTCTTCGCCCCTCCCGTTACGTATGGCAGTCAAAAAGATGCAAAGCAATAGCAGAAGATCTTGAAGGCTGACATAATATAATACTTTATGAAGTTTTACCATAATTCTTGTGAAGATTTCCAAAGGAAATTGTGTTTTGGACTCTGAACAAATGAGAAAAGCCAGAATATTCATACACAAGTACATATTGTAAATAAAATATGACTAAAATAATGTTATAAACCCTAAAATACTGTGGTGAAGAGAATCTTATTCACTCTGACCCCCAATTGTAACAAATTATATTTTATTTTGGTAGGAATTCATTTCAGAGAGGTGTACAAGGGTAACCACAGAGGGAGTATGGGATGGACAAATGATAAAATGTACATAGGATGGAAGAAGTATTGTTCATGCTATTTGATGATTTATATCACAACTTATGTGTTAGTGTCCCCCTTCTAGTCTATTGGACTTCTCAGCAGCATCTGAAACTTTAGTTCTAGTTCCCTCCTTGATTGCTTATGGCGACTGAAAGCTGTGATTCCCTATGCAAGTGTGCAACTGTTGTAAGACTGCTGTATTAAATATCTTAATTTGTTGGGAGAAATGGAAGTCTATTGCTATGTGGCAATTGTATTATTGTTGTTTATTATTTTTAATGTAGGTTTTGTAGGTATTATTCAAGTTATTTTTTAAAAAAAATGATGCTTTAATTGTAAATATAATGAATCTGAATGAAATCTGTGACATACAAATTGTTAAATAATCAAGTGTTGAATAAAAGAGTTATCTGCTGATTCAAGTTCAAATTTGATGTTGTGTATTAATGTTTCTTTAATATTTTCTTTGAATACAGCAAGATGGCTAGTAGTATATGAGATAAAATATATGAGTTGATTAAATTTCAGTTTTTCTTTTCTGGAGTCTTTTAATTATTGGTCCTAAATAATTATGAGCGAATATTAAACATAATGGAAAACCTAAAGCTACATCTCCTTTCAGCCATTTGGCATGGTTGCAATAGCAACAGCAATAGCACTTAGACTTATATACTGCTTTACAGTGCTTTATAGCCCTTACTAAGTGGTTTTCAGAGTAAGCATATTTTAGAATCAGCAATAAAAAAGAGCAATGTTGGGTTCCTGAATATACTTCAAGGAATGCTAATGGATGAATTGGTCAATTTTAATGTGCTATCAGAGGAAGTATTTTTTTCACATTCGAGAGATAAGTATTTGCTGTTGTTGCACAGACAATCATTTTTCAGTAGAACCTTAAAGTAAGGTTTATTGCTATGAAACTGTTTTTTGTTTCTAGTAGCGAAACCCCCATTGGTATACTAAATTAGACTACTTTTCAATTTCTGTTTCACTTATTTCTCTCCCCACCTATATCCTCGCATTCTGGAAGCTTCCAAAAAAGCTTGTAGCATATTTTAGCTGTAAAAGCAAATCTATGTTTAGTATTCCTTTGGCAGATATTGTGCTAATTGTGCATGTGGAGCTGTAACTGACTTAAGTAATGCTCTCCTGCAGATGAATTGAATATATAATTTTATGATGCATGCATACTGAGATCTTTTTCTCTTTTGTATTTTATAGGGTACCACTTGAATGGGCTGATCAGTGTGAAAGGGACCTAAAACTTTTGCTTGCAAAAGGTTGTGAGGAGTTTTGCTGCACATAGGTAAGTATTAATTTATGATAGGCAGACAATCATGTTTTTGGGATGGTGCTAATTAAAGATGTCTTTGTATATAAACTATTCTCAAGTGCTCTTAATTTTTTTAAGTAACTGATGTACAGTTTTCAAGAAGGGAAAAGCATGGCAGAAAAATGGAGCAAACATGGAAAAATTGCAGCAATCAACAAATTAGCTTCTTCCATTTTGGTTTAATCTCCAGTTTAACCATTGACAATTGTAAACTGTGGTTTCTGACCAGTGGTGGGATTCAACAATTTTTACTACTGATTCTGTGGGCGTGACTTGGTGGGCCTGGCTTGGGGGTGTGGCTTGGTGGGTGTGGCAGGGAAGGATGGTGTAAAATCTCCATTCCCTCCCCATTCCTGGGGGAAGGTTACTGCAAAATCCCATTCTCTCCCCAACCCCGCTAACCTGTTTTCCAGCTCCGTTCTCCTGTGCAGGGCAACAAAAGAAGACCCAGCCGATCAGCTGGACTCGGGCAGCAGAAAATAGATGGGGGCAGGGCCAGTCAGAAGTGGTATTTGCCAGTTCTCCGAACTGCGCAAAATTTCCACTACTGGTTCTCCAGAACTGGTCAGAACCTGCTGAATACCTCTGATTCTGACTTATAATAGGTAGAAGAGATACAGTACCGTATATACTCGCATATAAGCCGATTTTGCATATAAGCCGACCCTTTAAAAACTGCCCCAAAATGAAGATTTTTGAAAAAACTCGCATATAAGCTGACCCCCAAATACCATGGTGAACACTTTTTTTTCCCCCAAATTTGGGGGTCGGCTTATACGCAAATAAATCTGGCTGCCCGACTTCGCGCGATGAGAGCCAGACTCTCATCGCCTTTCCGGGGCAAGCGGCTTCGTCGTAATGAGAGCCAAGACTCTCATGCCTTTGTGGGCAGCGGCTTCGCGATCATGAGAGTCTTTGGCTCTCATCGCGCGAAGCCGCTGCCGCGAAGGCGATGAGAGTCTTGGCTCTCATTGCGCGAGTCCACTGCCGCGCGAAGGCGATGAGAGTCCTTGGCTCTCATCGCGCTGAAGTCGGGCAGCCAGATTTATTCACGTATAAGCCGACCCCCAAATTTGGGGGAAAAAAAAGCGTTCTAAAGTCGGCTTATATGCGAGTATATACGGTAGTTCAGTGTGTTATTTTTAAAAGAAAACTTGACTTAGTATAAAATATGTATTAAAAATACATATAAAATATGTATTAAAGAAATAGAATTATATGTTTTTAGTTGTAATAAGAATGTTTTCTAGTTAATATGGCAAACAAAGTGAAAGAGCTTTTATGTCCTGATATATATTAAAGATTTTCCTATTGTTTTATAAGAAGGTGATAGCTTCCTACTGGTAAAAAATATAGTGGTAGGAGAAAATACTTGGGAGGTTTACTCTATGAAGTTAGATTTAGTCTTACAGTAAATAATTTTGCTTGTCAAGCATCTCTTGAAAATGTCTCAATGAATGTAATTTGTGAGCAGGTGAGTTGGTGGTATTGGTTTTTAATTGGATTACTTAGGATAGCTTAAAGTATTGTTCAAAAGAAAGAAGTGGAAAGGATTTTAAATAAGTACATAAGATGTTAAAGAGGAAAAGCACACAGATGAGAGTATTAACGAGAAGAAAAAATGAAATTAGAAAACTTCCAAGAATTCTTTAATCAGGTTAGATGGTCAAAATAATCCAAGAAAAATGAAAAGTGATAAGAATAAGTAGCTGATATTTTAGTCATGTCTACACTGCAAGCTTGAGAATCGTCTGAAGACTTTTAAATTAAAGTCATATCAGATGTAGCAAGTAATCTGCCAAAGATTGTTGAATAGAATATACAAGCAAATAATTATTGGACTATCTATTTCTGAAAATATGAATTAAATAATTAAAATCAAGCTTTGTCTCTTCCTTTATTCCCTCCCAAGGTGGTAAACAGGCAGAAATTAAATGTCAAATGCCTCTATTTTCGGAGAACTTGAATGGATTTTTGAAGATTTTGTTTCCTGTGATTTTTGTCTGCTGTGATTGTAGTGGTAGATTTGGAACACTGCAGAGTGACAATGTGGAAAAATGGGGAAATGTGTCAATAGTGTCTCAGTGGTGCAAACTACAGGTCTTTGTGTAGGTGTCTTGGCAACATAGTATGTTTCTCTCCATGTCAGGAGGAAAACTCTCATTTATTCCAGTGTTGGCGACCAGCTAAATATTCTGCTGCTTTGGGTTGCATAACCAATTTGGAGGAGATATGGCAGCTGGGAAGTTGCTTCTTTAGTGAGCAGAGACTCTTTGAGGTCAAGGTGAGATATGGGCAGCGGGAACCAGAGTGGGAAGATTGTGAGTATTGAATTCACCTGAAATTTGCAGCTGCCTGAGGGTTGATTTCCTAAATGCTGATTATGATCTCTGCTTCCTATCATCACTCCATGGGTACTTTTTAGTTGACCATGGTGCTTCACTTGCAGGAAAGCTTCTGGGATGACTAATGTGATTGATTATTAAAGATTTAAAATCTTGGTTTGTTTTTGTATTGGAGATCTGAATATGAGGTTTTAGAATTATATCAGCAGCTAACCCAAATTGGCTTTGTAGTACTACAGGTATAAATGAGTTGGGTGAGAGGTGTTATGGGGGCAGCCTTCAAGAGAACTTAATTTCCTTGCATCTACTGAATGTGCCACTGCCAACACTCGGTCAACATGCCATGGCCATTTCACCACAGGGCAATTCCACATGGGATAACGGAACATGATAAATGTTATCCACCACTGTTTCTTCAACATGATTTCCACTGACAAAAGTCCCACGGTTAGTTGACCATGGTGAGTTGTCTTATTCTGGAGGTAGAATGCAAAACTGAGGGGCTAAAATGCAAAATCAGTATCTTAATATCGACCACACTTTCCCATGCATGGCCCAATCCCATGGCACTAGAAATAACATGTGAGATCTGTACGCACTAGGGAACAGTTGTGTTTGTTTTTATTATATTGATTTCCCTCCTATATTGGCTATCTCCCTGATTGAGCTGCTTGATTCAATCTCTAAGTTGGAAACAGAATCTCTGGTCTGATAGCTTTTGGAGAGTTTAACCTATCCCCCATATGTGTAGAGCTCAGGATGGTAATCTTGATTTGTGTTATTTAGGATCCGTGGTTACATGTTTCATCTGGCTTTTGTCTTGGTTCAGATTACCATCAGTCTTTTGTCATAGTCAGATCTCAGAGGGATGACTTATATTTTTATCAGATCTGGAAAGTTATGTTAACAAGAATAACTTCTTTAGATAAATGTAATAGTTTGAATGTTGAAATATTGTTGCGGTCTGTATTCTTGTTTATTTCTTCTCTTACAGAATATTAAAGTGTAAAATAAAATTATATCAGTTTTAACTGTACCCAGAATCAGTGCAGAATGGAACAAATTTTCTAAATCTAATAAATACATAAAAATAAATAGCATTTATTTTAACAAAGCTGGAGACAATTTACAATGCATTAGATTTAGCGTCAATAGAAACCAAAACAGATAGAATTACCTAGTGTTGAGAAATCATGCACACCAGAGAATGCTGTTTCAGCATCTATTCTCCAGGATAGGGTGATTCTGGGAAAAGTTACATTTGGGTGTTCCAAGTCACAAAAATTTTTCTGTGAGGAAAGAAACTTTGATTCAGTCTGCTTCATTTTATAAAGCTTGAACTTGAAGAAATATTAGCTGAAGAAAATAGATAATGCAACAAGTTAACGAGAATTACTGCATTTCTCCAGCATGCCTATGGGAGAAATTTGGCATGCCTCCTATTGGGCCAGAAAGTCCCCTAGCCCTAGTCACGACTTAGTCTTGGCCCAATAGAGATGTGGCAAAGGTTGGCTCCAACAATTTCATAGAAGGTTCTAACAAACCCAGATCAGATCAGCATCCAGATAGATCGGGATTCCGAGTTAGAACTAGACAACAGTTCCATTCCAAGCAGCCCTTTTGTGGAACAGGAGGTCATCCCTTTCGTTGCTCCAAATGACTGCCGGACCCCCTCCCCCCATTGGCGGCCAGCTGGTCCTATTTGCAGACTGATAGGAGACCATCACATCCAATTCTTGGGTTCTGAAAACCATGCATTTCGGTTCCCTGGATTTTCTATTCACTCCTCCGAGGACCTTCACCAATTGCCCTACTCCAAAAATCCTCTACGAAAAGAGCTCATGAACAAGGCTGTCCAGCACTTGCTGGACATCCAGGCCATCAAGACAGTGCTGGAGGACCAGAGGGGGCACAGGTTTTACTCCATTCTGTTCATAGTACCAAAGGCCTCGGGGGTGGGTGGGGATGGAGAGCGATCCTGGATCTCAAAAAGCTAAACGCTTGCACACAAGAGATTCAAAATGCAATATCTTCAGTCAATCTTGGAAGGCATTGGGGAGGGGGCAATTTTCTGATGTCCATTGATTTAACAAAGGCCTACCTCCACATTCCCATCTATCCCTCCCATTGGAGGTTTTTCAGGTTCTATTTCACAGGGAATCATTATAAATACAAAGCCCTGCCATTCAGCCTCTCACCGGCCCCCAGGATCTTCATAAAAGTGCTGGCAGCACTGGCCACACATCTCAGAACAATCCTGGTGAGTGTCCAGTGCTATCTGGACAACATTCTCATCCAGTCTAGTCCAGTTCTAGCCAACAAGCTGGGTCAGACCTGGCTTCCACAATCCAGATTCTACAGGAACACAGATTTTCCATCAACTCCTGGAAAAGCCAGATAGTTCCATCCACCTACCTATTACATTTAGGCATGGTATAGATACCAATCTGTGCGAGGTTTACTTGTCCCAGGATTTTAGGTCCTTAGTCACTCAGATCACAGCAGAGTGAGTGGCTCCTTGAGTGGTGCTTTCCCAACTCCTGAGAAAACTGATATCATGCATAGCCATAGTGCCCTGTTACATGCCAGACCCCTCCAGTGGTTCCTCCTACTGTTCCAGAGGGCAAGCACCAGACCTCCAATATCAAAGTTCGACTGAAGTCAAATGTCCTCAGGTCCCTCAGATGGTGGGTTTCCCCAGCAATTATCAAGGGGTCCCCTTTCAAGGAACCCAATCGCATAACTGTCACTTCAGATGCGAGTCTGTTAGGTTGGGGAGGTCATCTACAGTCCCAACACATGCAGGGACAGTGGTCCCCAGTGGACCTTCAACACAACATCAACTGGTTAGAACTCCGTGCCATCCACTTAGCTCTCAAACACTTCCAAAGCACAGTAGCCAGCCAACACATATTGATCCTAATGGACAATGTAGAGGCCAAAGCATATGTCAATTGCCAGGGAGGGACTCACTCCAGATCCCTCATGACCGAAGCAGAGCAACCGGGAATCTGGGCAGAAGCTCACTTATTATCCATCAAGGTGGAGCACATATTGAGGACATCAAATGTATAGGCAGATTACCTGAGCAGACCCCAGGTAGACAACTCCAAGTGGCGTCTTCACCAAGATCTCTTTTAGGAGATGTCTCAAAAATTCAGGAGGCCAATAATCAACCTCTTCACCACTCCAATAAACTTCCCCGATTCAACCACTCCAACTTCCCCGATTCTTCTCCAGATTCCCATCAATAGGGGCAGTGCTCTTTGTAGCCGCGGTCCCAAGGGTCTCCTTTATGCATTCCCTCCACTTCCCCTCATCCTGGGGGGTAAGAAGGAAAGTGCTACTAGAACACGCAGAAATCCTCCTTATAGCTCCCTATTGGCCCAGACGGTTATGGTATGCGGACCTAGTGACCTTGTCAGTGTCCATCCTTGGAGGATTCCTCAGGACAGGATCTCTTTCAGTCAGGGGGTCTTAGAACACCCAAAGCCTCAGTGGCTCCAGTTGGGCACCTGGCACTTGAGAAGAGGATCCTGAGGAGGGATAACTTTTCAAAAAAGGTTAGTAGGACAATACAAGCCTCCAGGAGGCCTACCATGAACAGAATATATGACGCTACCTGGAAAGCGTTCCATTGCTGGTGCACCAGAAAGGACACAGATCCCACAGCAGCTTCTATCCCACAGGTCCTGGATTTTTTGCAGGATGGGCTTGACAAAGGTTTCTCTCCAAATGCAGTGTGCAGACAGGTAGCGCCCTTTCCACAGTGTTGCACTACGGAAAGAGGGACTCCCTAACCAGCCATCCAGTGGTCTGCCAATGATTCACAGGTACCCTTCCTGGAACCTGTCTACATTTACAAGCCCTTACCCAGGCACTGTTTTGAACCTCTGCAATCTGTAAGCTTGCGCTACCTGACATTCAATGTCGCTTTTTTAGTGGCCATTACCTCGGCCAGGCGCATATCAGAATTGGCAGCTCTTTCTGTCAGAGAAGACCTCTGCACCTTTCATAAACAGGGTAATCCTGTGCCTCGACACCATTAGGTCTGTTTAAAATGTTTGAATGAACTAGACTATGATTCATTTAAAATTTTTCTTCTATTATGTCTGACCTGGTTTAATACAAGCTATATAAATTATATTTTGTCACCTTTAATCTCTGATACTTCTCTCCAAGCCTGATTTCCTTAGATAGTGCTTAATTGCAAGTTAGAAAAGTTATTTGTCTTAATCTTAAATCCATTTACTTCTTCAGTTAGCTTCATTCTATTTTATATTCTCCCAACTTGAGAGCTTGCAATTATGTCAGTGGAAACATTGAGAGAAATTTCATTAATCTGTTTTTATTGTACTGCTGGATTTAAATGGCATCGTCACACTGATAGTTCCAAATTCCATTTTTAAACTGTTTAAAAAAAAGAACGCTCTGTGCATATGAGGATCAAGGAGAACTTATGAACATAATGGATAGTCACATCATGTAATCTGTGGATCTGCACACCTAGGAATGAAAAGAACATTTGAAAAAGAGTGCCTAGGAATTTATTTTGTTGTAAGTGGTAGTGAGGCTAAAGCATAAGCTGTACTGAACTTCTCAGAAGCTAGGAAGGGAAGGTATGGCTTTTAAAACATTATAAGGCTTGGAACATGTGTACATTCCTTCCATATCAGGGATCTATATACAGCAACTTCTCCATTGCTTCAAGAGAAAATCAGCAGGCGGATCAAAGAATTTCAATAACCTTCCTTTTTTAAAATTATTTTTAATTGAAAAGGTTTTTAGAGGAAATAAAAACAATAGAAGCATTAGAAAAGAAACAAGGACTAATAAATAAGTAAGAAAGGAAATAAAAATATAAAATTAAAAAGATAAAAATAAAAGGTTATAAAGAAGCAGCTTCTGATTTTTTTGACAACAGTATGAATAGCATTTAATTTTTACTTTATTTTTAGCTTCCATTTTTAATTGTCAAACCCATAAATCACAGGTTCAGCAATGTATTGTTTTCCAACTCCTAGGTAAATTATGAACCCATTATCCAATCACAACAGGGACATTTTAATAAGGATTTTCTAATAAGTGGTAAAAAGGACTTTCTGATAGAATACTCAGTTTAGTTTAGTTTGCTTTTATTGTCATTGCACCTCGTACAATGAAATCAAACACCATCTTCAGTGCACATCATGACCATGACCATGAAAATAAACACAAACACATATCCTTCACCCTTCATATATTGAACCGAAAATCCCCAACACTACACCAACACTGCACTCTATACAGCAGAATTCAAAAGAGTGACTGCCCTTGGAAAGAAGCTGTTTTTCAGCCTATTTGTCCTTGTTTTTATTATTCTGTACTGTCTACCAGACGGTAATAGTTCAAAAAAAGGGTTGCCGGGATGAGATGGATCTTTGAGAATGTTTTGAACTTTCTTAAAGCAGCGGGAGCTATAAAGCTCATCCAAAGAGGAGAGAGGGCAACCAATGATCTTCTGGGCAATGACATTAACTCTCTGGAGTTTTGGGTAATGAAGGAGAAGGTTGGGGAAGCATTGCCACAAGAGGTTTCCAGGCATTGATAAATATTGTGGTTTATGTTTTTCTAATGAAACAAATTAATTTTTTCCATTTCTGCTAGTTCTTTCACCTTTCCAAATCATTCTGCTATTGTAGGGTCTTTACAAGTTCATCAGGTATGAGCAAATGGTCCCCTATGTTGTTCATATTCCTAACATAAATTTGAATTAACTATGTCGGGGTAAGGAAACTTGGCTCTTTTATCACTTATGGACTCAGAATTCCTGAGTGAGCCATAAAAGGTTCCACATCCCTGTCCTACTGGTTTTTCAGTTGCAGGGGAAATCATTTTTTGACTTGAATGGGACTGTTTAATATACAAGTGTATATTAATTATTATATATGTCATTATTATGTATGTCCTACATTTGTATATTAAACAGTGCCATTCACGTCAAAAATTGATTTTCCCCACAACTGAAAAACCAATAGGCCAGGGATGGGGAACCTTTTATGGCTCACTCAGGAATTCTGGGAGTTGAAGTNGGATGGGGAACCTTTTATGGCTCACTCAGGAATTCTGGGAGTTGAAGTCCATAAGTGATGAAAGAGCCAAGTTTCCCTACCCCTGAACTATATCACCCAGACAACTTTTCTGGAGTCATATACTAATGGTACATGATTTTATAAAAATTCTCATTTAAGTTATAACATAATGTAAATTTCAGGCCTTTTAATGATATATTTTCGTACTGTTCCATCAGTATATTAAGTCCAAAGTTCTTAGCCTATTTTATTATACAATCCTTTACTACTATTTCTTCAATTTCAAATTGCAATAAAAGCCTTTCCTTTCTAGCAATTACATGTTCATCATTTGTACCTGGTTCAATTTCAAATTCTGTCTTCTTTTGCTCAATTCCAAATGTTCTATTATCTGTCTTAAATCTTTCCTACTTTTACTGCGACAGCTAAACAGTTCTATTTGTATTACTGAAGTTTTTTTCATTAGCAATGATAAAGAGATATTAGGTATTGTAACCTTTGCATCTGTCCTGAATACTGTCTGTCCTGCTAATGAGCTGTAAGAAGATCTTGTCCTTTTTCAGACAATTATTGTTAATGGCTTTTAAGATTGCTAGCCAATGATATTAAATGAACAGGAATGCTTAAAGAAACTCTACATCTATAAGTATGTTAGTTACTTCTCAACTGGTATTGGATCTGACTGTTTCCAAGACAAGAAACAAGTGGAAACAGTCCATCGAAAAGAGCTTGGCTTTGTGTCCCTTACATAATATGGCAGAAGAAAAAGATGCAAGAATTTGAACAATGTTTACAGTATAAATAGAATTCATACCTGATACACAAAGTTTGCTGGAATTATTTTCTAATGGCTTCTTAATTCCACAGTCAGAATTTTGAGTGCCTGTTACCTTTCTCCAGAGTCGTGTCGACATGATCCAGGCACGGGATATATTCAGATCTGCTTGCCTATAGACTGAATAGAAAAAAACTGAAGACACACTCCCTCCGGACTCTTGTCTCCAGTTCTTCTATTTAGTCTCTGCTTAACTAAACTGCTTTTTTGATAGCTCCTCTGTTTTTTAAAAAATAGAGGGATGCTGTCAGTGTAATTTTCTTTGAATTAAATTCCACCAACAGTCCTAAAGGAACTAGAGGCATGAGAGGCTTTGGTTTGCCTTCGTGCTTCTTTTGCATGGAGATAGAGGGCGAAGCAGCTGCAAAGTGAAGACACCGGCTTCTTGCCTGTCAGCTAGTTAGTGGAGCACCGTTTTTTGGATTTTTTACAGTCTGGCGATAACGCACCTAGTGCCTACAGGAAGATATTGGGGATGTCTAGTGCTGACCTGCCTGATAGGCAGCCTGGCCCAGAAGGACTGTGCCTAGTCAGAGCAGCAGCTTCCTGTGATAATACTCTGGCTTTCACTCTGCCTGTCACAGGAGCAGTTAATTTTGGCGGGAGTGCCATTTTTAAATGAAGAAGTTTCTAAATACCGTGTTTCTCACAAGATAAGGCCGGGCCTTATTTTTTTTTTTGACCCCTGAAAAAATGGCTAGGCCGTCTTTTTGGGGGTGACTTAATTTTCTCCCCCACCTAGAGTAGCCCATATGCACATATCCCGAGGCCGCTTCTACTGGCCAATTGAAGTGGCTGGTAACTGCATTTGAGGAGTTTCCATTGCCCGAAAGAGACTGCCAAAAGTTGAGGGGACATGGGTAGCCACGCCATGCTCTGAAGCGGCTGGGGATTCTGCCTTCAAGGGAGCTTTTGTCTGCCGATTGAAGCGGCCTCGCGGCGAGGGGAGTGTGTGTGCGCGCTTGCCCCAGGGCCGCTTCTACTGGCTGATCGAAGTGGCAGGTGACTGCATTTGGGGAGCATCCATTGCCCGAAAGAGACTGCTTAAAGGCGAGGGGACATGGGTAGTCATGCCACGTCCTGAAGCAGCTGAGGACTCTGCCTTCAGGGAGCTTCTATTGGCTCTCGGGATATTCTATCCTAGGCTAGCTGCAGGGCACTCCTAAAGGCAAGTTTTCTCCCCATCTCCCACCCTTTCCCCACCTATTTCTCTTCACCTCATGTAGTTCTCACGAACGATGTGAGAAATGGCGGGGAAAACCATGGTTTAAATAGGCCTAAATTTTAGGGGCAGGGCTTAATTTCACCTCATGCCTAGAGGTGGGCCTTCCTATTGTGGAGGCCATATTGTTGGAGAAACACGACAACAATAACCAGACCTGGACAGTTTAGCCTATTATTAATTTGAAGCAATCCGTGGCTAAGAGGACTAAGATAGCTATTGCCATTTATGTGGCCGGAACATCAGCAATAACATCACTTTGACAAGTTTTAGAACAGTTTTGGCGGGAGTGCAATCTTGAGGCTTTATTGACTCAGTGATAACAGCAGCTGACCATGAACCTTTGAAGCAGCCTTGTGCCAAAATCAGGGCCAAGGCCAGGGCAACCAAGAGATCAGAGGCAGAGGAGAAAACTGAAAGTAGACTCTACAAAGCTTTGGTAAGACAGGTGGAAAAGAACATAAAAGAGCAGAAGAAGTTGCCACACATTAATCCTCCTATAGAGAATAATGGAGCCCGAGGGGATTAGACAGGTTGATCCCCCAAGGGGAAGCTTTAGTTGCAGAGACTTTGGGGCAGTTGGGGACCATCAAAGTTCAGAAATGCAGGGTTGATCTCATTGGGTATTTCAACTCCAGTGGCACCAGTTATCCCACCTGCACCCGTAACATCGTGGCAACAGACTGGGGTAGGTGGCATGGTGTCCAAGCATGTCTCTGACTCGTTCTGCTTTCCAGCTTTAGGGGTGCAATTGATGCCAATGGAGGTGCAACAGTGGTTGGCTGAAGTAACCAGGGGCTTGCAGGGGGAATGCAATAGTTTCCCATCTGCTCAATTAGGTGGTCCAGTCATCACACACCATAGTCAACATAAGACAAGCCAGCCTCTAGGCACTGACTCGATTTTGCTTGACCCTTATTCCTTGGTCTCCTCAGAGGAAGATCAATCTGACTGACTTTCTGATCAGAAAGGAGAGATAGAACAGGAGCTGTCAGAGGAGGAAACTGAACCTGAAAAACTGAGATTCAAAGGGCTTTTTAGACCCCATTTGTTTAAGCCATTGTTAGCCAAGGCCAAGAGCGCGAATGGGCTAGATGTTAGCACATAGGTCCCAATTCCCACGGATAAGAGAGGGGGCAGTGCAGCTCTGTTCACCGAGCCACCAAGCAAAGGAGGAGGCTGAAGTAATTCCCTCCCCGGTGATATTGTTCAATATGGTCCAAAGGGAATTTCGATTTAGCAGGATCTTGTCCAGGGGCCACTGCCTTTGAGAAGTGTTTCTACAACATGGCTACACTGATTGCAGATGCCCTACATCTTCCAGAGGAAGGTGAACCTGTCCTAACACTTGCCTCCTCTTCAGCCACACTTAATGATGCAGATGACATCCTCAAGGGTAAGTATAAGAAGGTGGACTTAATTTGGCGAAAGACGCACCAGGCGGCATGGGCAGTTAAGACCGCCACTGCAGGATCCTTTTTTTACCAGGGTGTCTTTAATCTGGCTACGTCAAATGCAAGACAGGTACCAACCAGAAACATAAGAACCCAACAGGATTTCAACAAGGTGATTGCAGCGGTGTCAAGCCTGAAATTGACAGCAAGGTGATTGCAGCAGCTGAGTTCATGGCAGATGCAACACTGACCTCTGGGAAGTTTGCAGCCCGTACATTATCATCGGCAGTACAGCTCATTGTTTGTTATGGCTTAGATATTGGCAGACTGACACCAAAAGGAAGTGGAAGTTGGTGTCAGCACTAAACAAAGGTGGCAAACTCTTTGGTGCCCCATTAGATCCTGTTCTGGTCGAGAACAGGATAAACACAAGATCTTGTCATCAATTTCAAGGAAGGGAGAGACCAGGTTCTCACCCTTTTATTGTCGTTCCTTTCATAACCCATACTACGGGACAACTTTGGTCAGTGACAAGATGCCCACACTTCACAAGGTGTCAATTACAAGGCAAGATCTCAACCACAGGCCAAGCGGCTATTTCGAGATCCCGCCAACCAGCCCTTTCATAAATACAAATGAACCTAACTCCGAGGCTCCCATTGGCAGCAGACTCTGTTTTTTCATGGACCAATGGGAGCAAACGACCACTGATGTCTGGGTTAGACAGAAACGAGGTTGGGGCTTACCCTAGAACTCCGATTCAATCCCCAAGGTTTTAAATCCACTGCCCCTTGTCAATGAAAAATGATGGAGGAGGCAATTTTACACCTTCTGACAATCTAAGCGGTGGGAGTGGTTCCAGAGGAACAATGGGCATGGCTTCTATTAAATGCTGTTTGTGGTTCCAAAAGCTTTGGGGAGCTGGAGGATTATTCTGAATGTCAAAAGACTGAACTCTTTCATTATTTATTGCAAATTCATGATGCACACGTTTCAATCCATTTTGAAGAGTGTGCGAAAGGGGGATTATATGACATCAGTAGACCTCATCGAGGCTTACCTGCATGTTCCCATCCTATCTGCCCATCATCAGTACTTGAGGTTTTGTTATGCAGGCAGTTACCTTCAATATAGAGCCCTCCTGTTTGGCTTGGCGTTGGCTCCCAGGACTTTTACCAAGATCCTGGCAGCCTTGACAGCTCACCTCAGGACTGTCCCAATACAGATATTGTCCTACTTGGATGATATCCTTATTCAGTCGGTCTCACCTGATCAGGCATTACAGCACTTGAAGACCACATTTCACGCTTTAGAGACTACAGGTTCCTAGTCGACCAGAAAAAAAGCTTTTTTCATCCCACAACAGGTCTATTGCACCTAGATGCAATAATAGACACAATGGCCAAAGTAGTTTTTCTCTCACAGCAACGACGGGAGGACCTACACCTGTTAGCGGGATGGCCTCCCCTGCCCAACTGTCTCAGCTGCTGGGCAAGATGATTTCATGCATTGATATTGTGCTGTGGGGGCATCTGCACTCACAGGAGTTACAGTGGTTCCTGCTCTCATATCAGAGGGCCGGGAAGGCAACATCACCCATATGAGTGAGATTACCACCAAAAATGTTCTCATCTTTATCTTGGTGGACCTCTCTGGCTCTAGATAAAGGGTGCTTCTTTAGAGACCAGGACTGCATAACAATAACAACTGATGCCAGCTTGTCCGGATGGAGGGCTCACTGTCAGGTCAATGTCGCGCAGGGCACTTGGACCATTTCCAACTTGAAACACAACATCAATTGGCTAGAGCTAAGGGCGTCCCACCTCACGCTCAGAGAATTGAAGTTGAAAATTGTAGGACAGGATGTGCTTCTCCTGATGGACAGTGTGGCCACTAAGGTGCACATCAGTCGTCAGTGGGGAACACATTCCAGAACTCTAATGAAAGAGGCTTTTTGTCTCTGCAAGTGGGTGGAGAAGAACATTGTATCAGTCAAAACAGAGCACATTGTGGGAATGCTGAATGTCCGGGCAGATTGGTTGAGCAGGTCCACAATGGATCACTCCAAGTGGATCCTGCACCCAGTTCTGTTCCAGGAGATTTCAGACAGATTTGGTCCTCCAATAGTTATGCCTACGCAACAAATCATCAATTGCCTCATTTTTTTTCTCTAGGTTTCTGTTGCAGGGGGCAGAAGGGGTCAGTGCCCTTCATTGTCAGTGACCGAAGGGGCTCCTTTATGCCTTCCCTCTGTTGCCCCTCATTCCAGTGATCATCAGGGAGACCCTAAAGCAGAAGGTGGAGATTCACCTTGTGGCTTCATACTGGCCCAGACAGCCATGGTTCACGGACTTGGTCAGTCTATCAGTGTAATGACTGTGGAGGATTCCTCCTGACAGGATCTCCCTCAGCCAGGGACCAATCCAACATCCAGAGGCTTAGTGGCTCCAACTGGCTGCCTGGTACTTGAGAGGCAGATTCTGAGGGGGCCAACCTCTCTTCTCAAATCATCAACACCATCTAAACAGACAGGCGACCATCAACCATTCAAATTTATGAAGCTACATGGAAGGCCTTCTGTATCTGGAGCATGGGAAGGGGCCTCGATCCCACTGTTGTGTCAGTCACTTAGGTGTTAAGAGTTTTTACAACAGGGGTTGGACAAAGGTCTTGTCCCTGCCATGCTGTGCAGACATGTGGTGGCACTCTCATCTGTACTGTCTTTTGGCAATCTAGAGTCATTAGCTCAGATTCCATTAATATGCTGGTTTCTCAGAGGAGCAACCAACTTAAGACGGGTGGTGGTATATAGGTTCCCCACCTGGGACATATCTAAGGTTCTTCAAGCCCTTATGGTCCCACCATTTGAGCCTCTGAGAACTGTCACTTTACAATATCTATCCTATTCCTGGTGGCTGTTACATTGGCCAGGAGGATATCGGAGTTGGCAGCCCTGTCAGTCAAGGCTGACCTTTGTATCTTCCACTCTAATCATGTAGTCCTGCGATTGGATACGGCCTTTATATCTAAGGTCAATTCTTATTTCCATAAGTCACAAGAACTCATTCCAGACTTTTGTCCAAATCCACTTCATCCTCGAGAGAGACTCTGGCACACCCTAGATGTAAGGCGAGCCCTTCATATATACCTGAAAAGAACAGCCACATTTAGAAAGAAGGAGGCAATATTTATCTCCTTTCATCTGAACTCCATGGGTCAGAAGGTATTTTCTTCCTCCATAGGTAGGTGGATTAGAGCGACCATTGCCAAAGTTTATGCAGAACAAGGTTTACCTGCCTCGACAGTGGTAATAGCTCATTCCACCCGTAGCGCTGCTTGTTACAACAGCGGCTTGGACTACACAAGCTTCGGTGGAAGAGATATGTTGAGCGACGACCTGGTTTAATCCTTCATCCTTCATTAGGCACTATTGCCTGGACTCCTTTGCTTTCGCTAATGCGGCGTTTCAACAAAGGGTATTATAGAAACTCAGTCTCATTAACAGCCAGAAACCCCACCCATAGGACATTTGCTTTGGTATATCCCTTGCCTGGATCCTGTCGACACCACACTGGAGAAGGAGTGTTGGTCTTTCCTTACACGCATCTTCTCAGTTGGTGGAGACAGGATCCAGTCCCACTCTTTTTCACTGGCCTCGATGGTCTTGGGTGTGTGGGATGGTACGAACTATGGGCTGTGCCAAATGATGGGATTGTTATAGCGACTACAAGAAAATCTCGACTTCATTGAGAACTGGAGACGGTGGCCTGGAAGGGGGTGTGTCTTCAGTTTTTTTCTATTCAGTCTATAGGCAAGCAGAACTGAATATATCCCATTCCTGAATCCTGTCTCCACCTTCCCAGAAGGTGCGTCTCAGGTAAGACCAACGACCCTTCTAATCCATCTAGTCTCAGGCAGAAGTTTGACAAATTCTGCACATTAGTAATAAAATATACATAGATTTATCATTTGGGGGTGTTTTTTTTTGGCCTTTTCAATTTTATCTAGACTAATTATAATGTATTATTAATTTATCTGAATTTGAACATCAAGTAGTTGCTATTGCTATTGCTACAAATATAAAAAGTAACATTTTGAACATTTTCTAAACAAAGTCTCTTTTGTAGGTTCCTTATTTTAAATTCATAGTAGACATGGTAGATGCAATAAGATCTTCTTAAATACAAAATCCATGTAACACATGACAGAACATAATGAAAACATAAACTGTTACAGAAATAAACCTGTCAGATGCATAACACTACATTGTTACTGAATTTGCATGCTCTTGAATTTGTTTGCATGCTGGATAGAGATGCTATTTGGGGGGGGGGGGNGCATGCTGGATAGAGATGCTATTTGGGGGGGGGGTAGCGGGGAGAGGTAGTGAATTGCCTGGTGAAATCTGTAGAAATAACAGCTTTTTCCAAAAATAGTTTTTAGGTCAAGAACAGGTGTTTTAATGAGTAATTGTAAGCAGATTTAAACCAAGTTGAAGCAGATTTATACCAAGTTTTATTTATTTTTATTTATACTGACTTCATGTTTTATTTGGCAAATTGCAGCTATGGTCTAGAACAGGCCTGCACCCCACGAGTATTTTTCAATAAATCACTGTCACTTTGTGGAAAGATGTGCTGCCAAGCACCTTCAAGCCTTGCTACCACCACTCTACTCTGCTAGCTCTGGAACAGCTAATCAGTGTGTGAGGTATTATTTTGCAGACTCTGTTTCTTTTAAATTCATCAATATATCCCTTTTCATTCTACAGTTTTTGCAGGCCTTCTCTAGAACGTTTTATTGAATTGTTTATTGTTTTTTTTCCCTTTATTGAACAGAAGAGAAAAATATAAGATAAAGATAATAAAAAGGTTGGCCTGGGGATCAGATGGGGGAGTTCCATACTGGAGATAGCTGCTAGATTTATGGCAGAATCCACTCCCACCCCCTCCGTATTTTTGTTTATTATATTAATGTATTCATTCTCATTGTGGTCCTTTTTTATTGTTTATTTTATTGTTCTATTATTTTGCTTCTATTTTATTTACATACCTTTAGTTTTTCTTCCTTTTTGTTGTTATCTGCCTAGAGTAGCCTTGCAGAGAAATAGGCAGCAAATAAATTTAACCGATTATAAAATAAGTAAATAAAAATCACATTATATTCTATATACATCTTTTATATTTCTAGGTAAGTTGACAATAAGTTTATTGATGTTTTGCCCTACAGTATTTACCCTAACCTAACCAATGGTGCAGCATCTGTGACAGACATCTGTGTTATATGTTAAATGAAAGCACTTTATTCATTTTGTAGAATATCTAAAATGCATTGCAATATCATCTGCTACCTACATAATTCAAACAAAGTAATTTCACTTCAGTGAGGTCACATGGTGCAAAACTTCAAGTAATTTGGATGACTACTTAATACATGTACTGTTGAAGTCACTTGTTTTGTGACCTAGCATTCTCTTTCCCTAGCAGTTTTGTAATAGTAGGGCATGTTGTACTCTACTTCTAACATTTTCTTGCAAAGGATTTTCAGCCCGTTTTATTACATTTTTACTGACAAGGCTGTTTCCTCTGTATTTGAAGCTCAATGGTAAGACCATCTAAAACGTTTAAGAGAAATCAAGTTGAAGAGAGCAAATTCAGTGGGTCTGTTGCAAAAAAAGAGCATTTCCTTGGAAGAGTTGCAACATTGATTTTTCTTTCCCTGAGGAAAATGTGTGTATAAAATAGCTCACTCTTTCTTTTGAAAAATAATCTTGGTAGAATATGCCTCTGCCTCATTTGTACAACACATGTTCAGTTCTGAATAATTCGAGTCAGTGCTATTTGAACCAAGGGAAGAATAACTGGGAAAAACTCCATAAAATAAATAATTTCTTCTATACTTGAACTATAAATAAGTTCTTCTATACTTGGGAATGGTTAGAGTGTAAAAATAGGAAGCCATCCTCAGTCCGTAATTATTAAATTGGCTGAAGATTCAGAGGGCTGAGCAAGTTTTGTTAGCTCTGGCTCGTAAATATTGCAAGTCACAATGTCCACAAGCCGTTGGACTGCCTAGAATTGGGCGTCCTTAAGGCCATAATCGGTCCCAGGGCACTCCCGTAAACTGGAGGTTTTAGAGGTTGTACTAGAATTATTTTTTTTTTTTTTTTTTTTTTTTTTTTTTTTTGTTTTTTTTTTTTTTTTTTTTCTATCATCAGCTCGCCTGCTCCAATGAGAATATAGAGTAGCAAATGCCAACGTAGAGAGTAGCTACCAGGAACTTGCAGAATAGGAGCACGACGCCATTAAGCAAATAGGTTTGGATACCACGCCATAGCATTCGGACTGATCAAAGTGCCTCAGTTCCAGCTACATCGGAAGCAGCAACCAACACATGGAGGAAGACCCGAGTTTTTTCTTAAAAAAGACAGCCTGGGTTCTTTCAATAGGGCAATCCTTGAAGCTCTGTCATACTCATATAGGGAATTCTGTAAAGAGTTTGAGCCAAACGTTTTGGCTTTTGTACCATATCAGAGCAGAGAGGAATAACTCTGACTCCAACTTGGTGAGAAAGAGTTAAAATCTGCTGGTGACTGGCAAGAGAGGACCAGTTCAGCTAGCACTCTATGTGTTTTGTACGTTGATCTATCTCAACAAGTACGCACGGTAGTTCAGTTGAAGAGAACAATTTGATAACCATCATTTTGTTCACGCAATATTGAATTTTAAAATGGAAAACCTGCTCACAGCATTACCATTGATAGCCAAATATAACAATTTTCGGCTCTAGAGAACACCAAATACTTTGGATTTGTCATATATTAAGTAGATCAAGTGGTTCTGCAGCACAGAGGACACCAAATGCCAGGAAAGTAATGCTCGCAGAAAGTAATCTTTTCAGACCTGGCCTTGACAATGAAAGGAGGGCCGCATCGTCAGCATAAAGGAGAAGCAGGATCTTCGTTGTTGAAAACTTTGGGGCGTGGGACTCAATACGTCCAAAGTGAAAGGCCAAGTCAGATAAGAATAAATTAAACAAAAAAGAAGCCAGAACACTACCCTGCCTTACTCCGTTCTTAATCGGGATAGGGTTTGAAAGTTCTCCCTGCAGACCACACCTGACCTGACTAGAGGTCTGGTTGTACAAGAATCTAATTTAGGAACAGAAGACATCTATTGATAGAACTTTTGAGCAGTTTTGACCACAACAGTCCCCTAGGGACTGAGTCAAACCCTGACTTTAGGTCGATAAAAGCAGTAAAAATTTTGCCACCTGGTATGGTAGTATATTTATCAACCAGGTGCGCTAAGACAAAGCAGTGGTCCAGTGTGGCACAGCCCGCTTTAAACCCAATCTGTTCAGTACCAATAATATTGGACTCCTCAACCCAGGTGCGGAGTCTACGTTGGAGATATTTAGCATACAGTTTCCTAATGATGGAGAGCAGGCTTATAGTTAATTTTATGCATAAAATGATTTGAAATTCTCATTTTTAGTACTAAAGTCCCTTGTAGAGTTTAGATACATAATATTTAAAGAAATTACAGCTTTATACTACAATAGCATGCTTTCTGTTCATTTCCCATAGTCATGCTTTTTTGTGATCCATTTTTTCAAACAGCTGTTGCCAAAGGCACCTAATTACAAGGAGATAGTGGACAGCCTTGTTTTAGACTCTGAATAATACATAATTTGTAAATGCATGGAAATTACACATTTCAGATACTCATTGTTTAAAGCAACTACAATTCTTTTTAATAAGATTAGCCAGGCAGCTAAACAGTTAGGAAATAAATCTCTCATCCTGAATATTAGATACATAGAGCATGTTTTATCCTTATTGCTCTTGAACAACATACCTCACTGTGATCAGTCAGATTGTATTTTACAACTTTGTACCAAATAATGTATATACATATATTTAAATTGATTTCCTGCATTTTAAGAAAATATATTCTGGACTAAGAGGAAATATATAAATCTGTTCCTGTATCTCAGCACTCTTCCTGTTATAATTTGGCTTTCTCAAATACAAATATGCACATAACCCTTTCTATTTATTTTCTTGACCAACTCAATTTCAATGAACATGTCTTAATCAGAGAAGTTTCAGATAGAACCTTTATCTCCGTCATCTGCTTTTTGTGAGAATGGGGATAACTACACCACAACATCCTGCAGTTGTCCCATGACAGCCTCTGGGCAGGAGATTTTGGAATATGTAAAACTTAACAACTTTGTGTTACCTTTGCATGCTTATTTTTTCACATCTTTTGCTAGGTCAAATTCTTCACTGCCAATTCAACTGGACTGTTGCATACACACCTCTACAGAAACTATCAGGGACAAGTTATTTTAAGAATTACAACCTGGTTTGGGTTGCATTTGACCTTTTCTCTAAAATAACTCCTTTTATCAAACCATTCAAGAAAGCTCATTTATCTACTGCACATGTTCTCCAAATCTAAGACAATAATTTCTTTTCAGAATGAGGCCTATGGCTCATGGGATATTTTTGAATGGCCCCTTTCAATTGTTGAATGTTAAAAGTTCATTTCTCCTTGGCAAATTAATCTAGTAATGAAAGAAGAGAGGACAAATTATACCTTGAAGCAGTAGCTCATTTTGATCAAGCCTGAGCTTATATCTATGTATGGTCAGATTTATTTATTATAATTTAATTTTTCTACTCATATGTCACTCTTCTAAGCTCCATAAGGCTACAAACATGGCAGTTTCCTGACACTTCTCAAACATTCCCCATTCCTGAGGGCTCCATTTTCTCCAAGAATCACAATCACACAAAATATCTCCTCAAAGAGCAATTGGATTATGCCAAGATCTCCTACAAGTGCAGTTACAAAGTCCTACAAGTTACATCTCCTACAAGTGCAGTTAATACTGAAAATTATTGCTAGGAAGGTTCCCCCACTGCTGTTTGAAATCACATCTGGCTTTCAGCCAGGCTTCAGTCCTCAATATGATTCTCAAAGAAGCTGGATGCCAAAGTTTATTAGCCTATTTTCTATTGGCCTACATAGGTCAACCACACTGTTTTTCATCTGTAACTCCCAGTCATACTAAAAATCCAACCAGTTTTTCCCCATTGCATCTTGTCCTTAGTCCATTCCTCCTTTTCTGTGCTGGCACTGTAGTGACTGCCAGCCAACAAGCTAGCAGGCTAGATACCTGCTATAGTCCAGCAACATAGGAATTCATGATTTTGGAACCAAGAAAATATACCCTCTTTATTATCAGTATCATAGGACTGCATGAATAAGCTTGGCATGCATCAGGATCAGGAATCTGATAATCAAGCAATGAAATCACCTGCTTCAGAACTATTGTGACTAGATATCCCTGGCTCCACTTCATCCCCCTCTTCCTTTTCTGAAAATGTATCTAGCAGAACAGACTAAAAGCTCCTGCCCACTTGTCCATACTGGCCTCCATAGCCATTTCAGTGGAGGGGATAGAAGAGGACAATATTTCAGATATTTGCTCTGAGGTGAATTTATTCCTCTTAAATTCCAAGTCACATTCTTCTATATGCCATGGATGGTTACCAGATAGACCTACAACTATTGATCTTCACTTGATCTATCAAGTCTCATAACACTTTTTATAATACATTTTATGCTATGGTTAAGGACATTACCAATCAGCTTTGGCATATTTGATCCAGTACATTACAAACATAGCCAAAGCCAAATTTTATTCCAATCAATCTCACTCTATTCCAGAGATTCCCAAATTTTCTTGGTTCACAGTCTTTTAGTCCCATTTTAGGCATGAAAGACAGGGTTGTCATTGTTGGAAAAATAGGAGCAAGAAGGAATATTGATATTTTGCCACCTTGAGTTATTTATAAAAATAATAAAGTCTGGATTAAAAAATATTTTAAAAATTGACTTTGCAAAATTTAATATTCTACAGTACCCTTATACAAGCTGTGGTGCCCCTGTGAGTTTGCCTTCAGGACATATTTAACAACCATAACTCTATTCTATAGAAACCAGAATTTCTACTGTTCCCACAACTTGGAAGTACATATACAGGTAATCCTCGACTTACAACCATCCATTTAGTGACTAAATGTTGAAGTTACAATGGCAATGAAAAAAGTAACTCATAGCCATTTTAAGCGCCTACAACCATTGCAATATCTCCATGATCACATGATTAAAATTCAAATACTTGTTTCATATTTATGACAGTTACAGTGTCCTGGGGTCATTTGATCAACTTTTGCAACTTTCTGACAAGCAAAGTCAATGGGAAAGCCAGATTCACTTAACAACCATTTTACTAATTGACAAATTACAGTGATTCATTCAACAACTGTGGCAAGAAAGGTTGTATAATGGGACAAAACTCACTTAACTGTCTGGCTTAGCAACAGAAATAGGAATTGCTTTTAACTCCTTTTTCATGGATTGCTCTAGCATTTTAGTCTTACCAGATGTCTAGTTCCAATCAAATTTATAAAAGACTATAGATGCAAGTACTTTGCAATTATTAAGTATGAATTATATAACAAATGTTACTAGTGATTCAACTGTAACACTATTTTATGTCATACACTGGTCTAAGACCATAATAAAGTCATTTGCTTGCTATTTTATATCTTTAATTGAATTAACTGATATCAGTTTTTTGTTTCTTCTACAAATTGGCCTGTAGAAAATGAACACAAGGACATTTACAAGTCATTTGCTTTGTTAGTTTTCTCATTTAATTGATTCTCATACAAAATACATATTTACTAACTCCAGCCTGAAATGTTTAATGGAGAACTCAGTAATACAAACTTCAATTTTAAGCTGAGCGTTATAAATATAATTGCTGTTAGACTGAAAACATAAATTAGCAAATTATTAAATACATAATGTAGACAAGACTAAACTCAAATGTCACTTCCTAAATTTAACTAAATGAGACCCATTATGATAAGTTTTAAGATATCTCCACATCATCAGAATTTCACATACAAGAGAGAAATGAAGCAGCAAGAATAATATATAAATAAGAAGCACTGCTTTAAAAAAATAATACTGCCGTAGATGCCTACGAATAATAATGAATCTTCTATCCTTTTGTTTTACTGCTGAGTATATCGTTTGCTGTCTATATCTTTATGAAACATTAGCAATCTAGTTAAAAATATTACAATGGGATGAAACCTTAATTTTGACCCCTATACACGAGATAAATCTGCAGTGTGAGGTTGCAGTGGCAGAATAAGCCCACAATATAAAATCTACACACCCTATCTCTGCCAGGATATCTTTTCCTGGTGTCCTCTCCTAAAGCTAAGCTGGCATATGAGAGAGATAGGCCCCCACACATCCTATTTTCCTGACTGACAAGCAAAAGGATGACATGAATTAATAAAAGAGAAAAAAATCTATAGCACTACCTTCTGGTCCTTCTTTCGTGTTTAACTCGGGAAATCAGCTGCCCCTTTGAAAGACTGATTAATCTCATAATATATAATTATAATCAAATGTTTATCAAAAATTAAAGGCATTCAAGTAGCAAAGGAGATTTTAAAAACAAGAATGATATTTATTTACTTATTTAACAATAGTTCTGAGCCAGTCCACTCCCAAAGGACTCTAGACAACAAACAGAAAATGAATACAATGGAAATGTAACTCTGCAAAGACAGAGATGTATTTGTTTTATGTCATTCAAAATCATTAATCTTCCTGTGTCAATCTTATATGATGAAATATTTAAATTTCTTCATCTTGGGAGGGAGAGGATGTAGTGTAGCACCGATTTAATAATGTTTGCAAATGTGCTCTGGAATTCTTAAACACTGAAATTTTAAATTGATTCAACTAAAACAAGCTCTCTGACACAGGCAGTATGAAAAGTAAACTTTAAATACCGAAGGTTGCTGTAGAAATTAGTAACTTAAGGTCATCTGATGCACAATTCTGTGTTTATTCATGTTTTGTTTTTGTTTTTTTGTTTTGCTTTTCCATACAATCATACTGTAGATCAGGGAATCACAAAGGTCAAAGTTATGTTAAATCCCAATGGCAACACTTCCCTTCTCCTTCAACAGCTTGATGAAAAGAGGAATAGCAAATTTAACATACTGGACTCTGGTCTGCTTTAGAAAGCAGCTAAAATATTTTTGTTTGTCATTCTATATAGAGAGCAAAAATGAATTAATAAACATATTACAGAATCTAATCATAATAATCAATGCTTTTAAATTATTTATCATTTCCTGGAAACTGTAACATATATCCAAAATGAAGAAAGGCATTTGTTTGCGCAGTACATTTTTGTATTAACACATTTTGTTTTAAATAATAACTAATGAACAACCAAGAAAACAGTGACAAAGAAAGATAAAATAATACATAAACACCATCTGTTACACAGTGCTGTGCAGGAAATTCTCCTGACAGAGTAATCCCACTTTGGATTTTGAATAACTCCGAATTATTTTTCTGTATCTCATGAAAGACGGAAACCAGGCAAATCTACCTGAATATTCGCAATTGGTTCGTATTTATGACAGCTGCAGCTTTTGTAACTTTTTGGCAAACAAAGTCAATGGTGAATCCAAATTCACTTAAGAGCCATGTTGCTAACTTAACAAATGCAATGCTTCACTTAAAAACTGTGGCAAGAAGAGTCAGAATGGGGCAAACTCACCTAACAAATGTTTCACTTAGCAACATAATTTTTGGGCTCACTTGTGAGCATAACTCGAGGACTTACTATACTGTATTAAGGCAAACATTTTCCTTCGAAAATGATATTTAGCTTTCTTTAGAACTAGAGGTCCTGTGTAGCCATCTTGAACCTTTAACAAGAGGTTTTCGCTCCACAGCTAAATCTAATTATGTTTGAAAAAACACATACACATAGGAAATCTTGTAGCAATGAATTAAAGAAAACACATGTATCAAGCACATGTATCACTCCATAAATCAATGGAGAAGAAAGGCAATTTATATGTTTTGGATCAGAATCCTGCATATTCATACTGACAAATATTAGTACATATGGTATGAAGATGAGGAAAACCTATTATTCTCCTGTGTCAATTACTGATCCTGGATATCACATATTCTTGATAAAGAATTTCAGTTCTTTGAATTATTCATTTTAATGTTTGGGCAGATAGCAATTTTGAAGCATTTCATGCAATTTCCAAAACTTTAATGGATTAAGGAAGATGGACTGGGCCAAAAGAAAAAGTTAAGTAGAATATAATGTTTTAGAATTGTTACCCTTCTACTTATATTTAAAATCTTGTACAAATCTCCTCAAAAGCCAAAAGATGTATTCCAACAGGTTTAAATGCCTAGACTCCAATATTTTCTTTTTCCACATGCTTCCTTTCTTAGTCATGTTTATATTAGCTTATTTTAATCATGACTGAAAATCCATGTTAACTAAAATTATAAAATAAAATCTGAAATTCACCTAAAACTGGAAAATAAACATTAGGGGTAAAGTAATAAAGGTGTTGGGAATTGCATATCTGAATAAGAGATCACTATTTTTTTCTGTAAAATTGTTATTTTATGCATTTTATATGAATTTGAATTTTTTATGCAAATAAGTATGATTCTAATTTTTATTTCCATCTCAATAGTCACAATTCATACAAATATTTTGGTTATTTAAAATGAATGAAAAGAGTCATATGAATCCCTGTATTTCAGTTTTTCTAAAGTATAACCTGAAAGGAGTAGATTCACCTGAAATGGGAAGAAAAATCAGGGTTATACCTCTGATTTTGAGACAAAATTTTTCATTCATCATCTCAGGGTGAGAGTCAGTTTCTGCTTTGTATTCATCTTCAGTTTACTGATGGAGTGAGTTTGCCTTTACTTATCCATGTGAAAAAGGATGTTTATAGTCCTTATGACAGCCAAATGTATTTAGTATTTGAGATTTAAGATTATAATTTAACAAATGAATATTTTCTGCAGAGTACAGTAACACACAAATATATACATCATCTTCTTGCATCATCACCACTAATATGTAATATTATGCCTTTTATTCATCCATGCATTAATTTTATCTTCTGAAAATTATCAGAACAATTACCATATCTGTTTTGGTAGTTTTAATTTTGCATATCTTAAAAGCATGCCCAACTCAAAAGCCAAACCAGTTCACATAATGAAAATCTGTTTGAACACACAAAACATGTATCTGCTCCTGGAAGGATTAGCTGGTCTTCCTTTGCAGGGAGTTCCAAAGCTCAAACGCACCCACAAAAATATCCTTTCTTATGTACTATGTAAGCATAGATGATGGAACTGCCCCCCCCAAAAAAACCCCACTACCCACAGTTCTTGAAATCAAAGCAGATTTTGAAACAATATCCTTACCTAGAATAACATAACCACCTTGAGCCCCACTGCGACAGAGATGGACAGATAAGAAATATGAAATATAAATAATAAATAATATTTTTTTAAAAAAAAACATGTTTCAGTGTAGCTTCTGCTTTATGCATTGTATTGTAATCAATTGTGCCTGGAAACAGTCACCAGTAGCACAATTTAAAAAAAACAGTCACATGTACTCCACAAGCATAAGAATTTCATTGGGGAGAATTAAGCTTGTTTCCAATATTTCCAGCATATTGGACAGAAGAAAGAGAAAGAAAGAAATCTATTTAATAATATAAGGAGGACCATTTAATCACAAAAGCTTCCATGCTGCATTAGGAACTGATAAAGCAAGACACAGAATTAAGCCTATCACTGTCCCTTTAAAATGCAAAACAATGGCATATTGTTCAGATCAACACAAATTAACTCTTAACCTTGTCTACAAATTGAACTCTAATCTGAACTAATTAAAAACTCTAAACCAAATAAAATGAAGAAGAAAAATCAGAGGATTCTCATTAACTTGTTCCTAATACTTGCAATCAACTTTGTTCAGTGAAGAATTAATCCTGCATAGCCAGGGAAACTTTAATAGTTATTTATGATGCTGCATCTTGTTCTTAAGATGAAAGTCATTTCCTAATTGCTGAAAATTAGCTATGTCTTATTTCTAGGCCACAAATATTCTCATAAATTGTGGGCTATGCATTACATCATTATCCACTTTCAGAGCAGACATTTAATTGGAATTTCTGACAATCCATCTCCAGCTGTGCTCTCAACCCCTAATGATTTATGTCTTCCGATGAAATATATATAATGACTTTACGTGTCCTGTGAAAACATTAGCATTAAACTCTGTAGCTGTGGCTATTTGAACAGGCTTTTATCCTCTGCCAGTAACTACTCCAGATGCAGACTAATTTAAAGATGTGCTATGTACTTTTGCTTCTGTCCATGGGGTCGTGATGGGTCTGACAGGACTTCTCAACTAACAAATCCTTTTGCTTGGTTGTATCACACAGAAATATAAATAGCTGAGGAATTGTATCACAGAATGTAAACATCAGCAAGTAGATATCACCAACTGTCCAAACTCATAGGGATCTGTCCGTAGTGGTTGAAGGTACTTTGCGAACATGCAAGGATGTTTTTATTCTTCCTTCTCCAATAATTTCATTGATTGATTAATTCATGATTGATTGTTAATTAACTTTCTGCTGACCTAAACTACAAAATGCTAGCAACTGAAGACTTCAATTAGTTTAAAATCCACAAATACGCAGTTTTACATAGTTAAGTCAGAATATAATAGACACATGGTTTGCTTCAAATAGTTCTAAAGGTTTTATTTAAGCAACTTAATATTTAAACTGGAAATACCTGATGTGTAAAGGTTTCTGTTGCTAATAACAAGAGAGACATTTTTCTTCAGTGAGGTAATAATGATAAAGTTCTGCTAAAGGTTAGTATTTGCTTTTCTGAATTTCAGTTAATGATTCACCCATGGTTTCTTGCATTTAGCTTTAAATAAATTTCTGATCCAAGGGTTTGGCCTGCCAATAAATAGGGCTTGGGATGAATAATTATACTTTCCCATTAATTCAGTAAAGACTTATAATAGCTATTTTGTTTCCTATAATATTGATATGTATTTCCATAGCATTTCTACTTTACCTCATTTGCTGCTATTCACATTATTTGGAGAATAGGAAGAAATTCAGTAATTTCCAACTTAGAATCTAGCTCATAAATGTGTTAGTGAAATCTAAGTAGAATACATTTATGATGAAAAGGTTTTATTGTTCAGCAAGACTCCACTCAAGATTTTCCTAATGTTTAAGAAGATAGGGTGGTCAAATAAAATTTAATTTCAGATTTCTTTAATCTGCCAAGAAGGTTGTAATTGTTGTTCCTGTCTTGTTTCTGTCTTCTAGTATTAGCTATCCCATCCATTTTTTAAATGTTTTAAAGATATGATTAGCATCTCTTCTTCATTCAAGTTATTACAACAAATTGAAAAGAAGCGTCAAAACTATACCTTGTGGCACCTGATTTACTACTCCTCTCCATTTTGATGAGAAACCATTGATGAATAGTTTTAGAACAATGTTCAAGCTATTCATGTTTGTTAATTATTTTGTTACCCAACTGTTTTTTCTAGCTTTTTGTATATAACGATAACACATTAATAAAAGAGAATATACGTAGCTCAGAAGTGATCTATGTGGAATTCTTGGTGCTCAATGATGTTACCTAGCAAGCAACAACCAAGCTCAGAGACCAGTGCTATGCGACTCCACAGTTCAATCCTGAAGTACATATTGTTACCTTATAATTATATAAAACATAGAGAAAACAGAATCTGAAGCAACAAAGACAGCAGCTTTCGTTACAAGAGGAAGATTTTTAAAACTCTCAAGATGTGTTATGGCTAATTTTAATTATAAAATACAATCTCCAAGTTTAGGTTTTCTTAGAAATGCTACTGTTTATCAATAGTTTTCCAGTTAGTCATTTAAAGTTTCTCATTAAATTCTCAATCTGGGCAAGTACTATGTTTAAGCAGAATATTTAACTATATGTTTGAAGCTGTACTAACCTCTGCTTTTGCCAGCTCTGCTTCTTTACTAAGTCATCAATTTATTTGGCAAATTCCAAAATCTAAATAAAATCTATATTACTATTAACAATCCTTTTCCAGCTTTGAATCATTTTTCCAATTATTTTCGTAATAACACTTTCAAGGCTGAAACAATTCAATTAATTGTTGTATAATATGTGCACTTCAAAGTTGACTGGAGCTACTTCTTAATTATAAATTCAGAAACAAACAACAAACTAACCCAATGTTAAAGCACCTGAAAATGAAAATGGAAAAATTGAGAAAAAAAAATCCATTTTCATTTCAATTCACTTCTTAAAAAACAAAACAAAAAGCTGTCATTTTTAAAGGCATGAGTTGCTACACTTCTTACTAATTGTAGAATTTCTGTTTCTTCTAACTCCCTAAAGTGTCATCTTTATCAATACAAGCAAATGTACTTTCATGTGTTTTATTTGCTTTTCGTGTATTTATGTATCTTTTGGAATACTTTCAAGACAAAATCATTGTTAAAATTAATATACACCCCTTTTGACTGGTAAAAATACTTTTGTTATCTTTCAAAAACTGATTACTGACACTGATTTTAATAATTCATAACTATTTTCTTACAACTAGATGCTTCAGAGAGTATTCCCTCCTTTTTGAATCAAGTAGAAAATCCACAAATTACTAAACAAAAGGGGAAGAAAAGGAATTTTATAAGGATTTTTCCCCTGAAGAATATTCAATGCACTGCAGCTGTTTCGTGCTTTAAAGAACACAGGATGATTTTTATTTTGAGGACTAATTTCTCCTTTCTGAGGCTATGATCATATAAACATAAGCAAACTGTGTAATCTACAGCTATTCAGAGGCAGTTTCTTACTGATACTTTCTTCATATATATTTAAAATACAAATATTGCAACAAAACTTTATAGCGTAACCAAACACCATTGCCTACCCTACCTACATTCCATTGCATTCCCTACTTACACACTTAATTCAATAACCCTTATCAGTTCTGGCTATTAAACATTTATAAGATTCTTACTGGACTTGCATTTTCTTGGTTTTGGAAAGTTTAGTGCATAGTTCTATAAGACAGTCTCTAACATATTTGTCTCTGCATACTTATGCACAAGTGTGTCAAAACCTGTGCAGTCCAATCGCAGCAATATGATGCTATCAGTTTGAGGAACATTGTCCTTGAACATGGTTCTTCAAATCTGTTTTCCTCATCTATTTTCAATGTGATGGTAAGTTCAGACTTTGAGGAGGAAACTAATAGTAAACAGCTATTTTTCAGAGTTACTGAGTGAATCACTTACTGAGGGGTTGCAGATAGAAATGGCTGCACTGCTTGGCAAACAGAGAATGAGGACTCTAAGCTGCCATTTTTTCCCAGTGCAATGGTTTTCCATGTGGAGAGGAAAGCAGAACAAATAAAGAACCTTTCTAATTGTGACATTGGACCTGAATTTTATGATGTTTGGACTTGGACTTCACTTGACCACACTTGTGCCTGCTATTTTGGATCTGGATTTTCTCAATGCAAGTTTGTTGGACTTTGTGGGACTTGATTTATTTTTTGTATGCACATGTGCATTTTACTCATATTTCCTTTACCACTTAGTTGTTTCCTAAACTCCCCAAATAAAGGCCTGAGACAGGACATCCTGTTCAAAAGAAACATGGCTTCTTGAGAATATCAATAAAACTCCCTGAAACTATCGTAAAATGAGAAAAAATATCAATAAAAGCCATCTAAAGTCTACATTAAAGGTTTTTTAAATAAAGCTATCTTACATAATTGACTCTTCTGCTATATTGCATTTGATTCCTTATGGCTAAAGCAAAACAATAACTAACTATAACATTATGCACATAAGACATCCATAAATCAAAACATTAAGCTTCCTAATAAGATGTAAATGTGGATAGAAAGGTTTTGTTTAGCAGTTATATACTGAGTTGTATTTTGTTTTCTTGTGGATTAGATCAAACAGTATTTTTGATAAAGTATTTTTGGGGAAATTAAAAAAGAAAAGCACTCAAAAAGAATTTGATACATAGATATTATTAAAGTGAACTGAAGTAAAAGAATAATTCTTGAGATAATAGCTCTAAATATATAAACTAACTTCTTCATAAAACATCCATTTCCAAAATTTAAGAATATAATTTAACTTGATGGTCATAAATCATATGAATCAGAGAACTGCCAGTATCTATTTCTTAGTTTCACATAATTTTTTTAAAAATACAGAATGTCTTATACATGCAAATATTTCAGATGCTAAAGCATTTAAATCATGTTGTATCTGTGCATGTCTTAATTGTAATTGTAAGACAGGTACAGATATAATTGTAATTTTTTGCCATATATTTTGCATATACAGGGAGCAAAAGGCATTCACAGGTCAGACTGAGATGAAAAAAGTATTATCTCTTTTCTAACTGATTCCTACAAGGATTAGAGAGGAAAAAAAAATAAAAGCAATACACCATGAATTGTTAAAAATTTTGCATTTTGATTTCATCATAAAACACCCTGTACTTAATTTTAAGATATACACTCACCCTGAACCTTAAAATATACATTTACCCTGATATATGTCATACATTGTGAAACCTACCATGTAATAAGCAAAAGTTAATGCTCCAGTTAGTTGATGTGATTCTAAAGCTAGCACAGGATAAAAATAGAATTGATTCGCTATTCGCTTAAGTTGCGTTAATGTAATTTTAACTGTAATATTCTTAGTCACTATTATACAATTTTATCTACACACCAATAGTTATTTAGTAACATCAAAACAATTCTCCTGATCATATAATATTCTTTAAATAGAAATGTAGGATTTCAGCCTGAGTAATGAATAATTAATGCTTAATCAGTATTGTTGAGGTAATTGCCCATGAGGAGAATGAGTGCACACAGGGAGATGTAGTGAGAGTGATGTTGAATAACACACGACCAGCACACAGATACACTGAATAGTAAAATGTAGGTTTTACTTCCAGTAAACGGTTAAGCAAAGTCCAACAAACAGTCCAAGTCATTCATGGTTAAAGCAGTCAGTTTTCAATCCAGGGATAATCCAAATAACAAAGTCCAGCATTATACACAGTTCAGTAACAGACTTACAGCAATCCAAGAAGAACGACGATCAGCAACAGTCAATAGGGAAAAATGCAGAAACCAAGAACATTTAACATCAGAACATCTAGCAACTAACAACCCAGGTCTCTGGCTCCATCTTATGGCTGTTTGAGGAACCACACCCAATTACAATTTTAGCATTCCCTTAAAGAGACAGTATTAAATGTCTATCCTGGTTTATATATTTCCAACCCAACTGTTAGGTGACTATCAATTCCTAACAAGCATGTTTAAATTTTATGCATCATAGATCTAAATCTCTTTGTAATATTGTCTGGCCAAATTAAACTTATTTCTAAAAGTCTTATTGTAAATCACGAGCATACATCTGTGAGAGAATAAAGCATCTCAGAGATTGAGGTTTTTTTTGTCACCCAACTTGCTTAGTATATTCATCATTCTTTGGTGTAACTAAATGGGGAAAAAAACCTTTCTTCTGAATTTGGTTGTTTGCTTGCAGATGTTTCATTATCCAACTAGGTAACATCATCAGTGCTAGTGTGTAAGGTTTGTTCTCCTTATATATGGTAGCTTGCCTGCCATTTTTGGTGGGGACATGGTTTTCTCCTTGCTAATTCTTTATTAGGGCACTGTATCTTCCGATGTTAATTCCTGCTTGTCTTGGTGTAAGCTGTTGGAAGCGATGTGCTTCATTTTTTTCATGTCCTTCGTAGCTTTTGTATTGTCTGTTTTGAATGGCATTGACAGACAGATAGAAATAAATTACATTTATGCACAATTTTGATTTTATTACATTTTATATTTATTTGAAAATTTAAGTTAAAAATATAGAATTCTGTTCTTGTCTGGAGTGGTATATGATTGTATAAATAAATTTGTGTTTATATTTTAAATTAGAAATGCTGTGAGTGCTCATTCTAAACATTCATCATGTCTAAATCTGCATTTGCCTTTCACAGTATTCTCTGTGTACTGTTACAATACATTTTAAATATTGTTTCAAGATACTATTTTTTGGGGTAAGCTAAATAATAGTTATCAAAACCTATCCATAATAGTTTCACTACTCCTTAAACAAAATCAGATGTCTTACTGTATTTACTATTGTTCTTGATTAAAATACTAGCTGATGCATGATATTCTTGAAATTAATCAGTTATCTTTGGTTATTTATTAATTTTTTGATAGAATATCAAAAAACATTATTGACAATTTAAAAACTTTTAAAAATAAATTGAGTACATTTTGAAGTCACTTGGAATAATTGGTATATCTTGCAGTTTGTATCTCTTCTTTGGTTATATTGCCCACTTGTAAGCCTAACTAAAATGGCTAGGCTAGTGAAGAGAAGGACCAGGGGAGACATGATAGCAGTCTTCCAATATTTGAGGGTCTGCCATGGAGAAGAAGGGGTCAAGCTATTTTCCAAAGCACCCAAAGGCCAGACAAGGAATAATGGATGGAAACTGAACAAGGAGAGATTTAACCTGGAAATAAGAAGAAACTTTGAGAACAATCAACCAGTGGAACAGTTTGCCCTTGGAAGTTGTGGGAGCGCCATCACTTGAGTCATTCAAGAAGAGATTGGACACCCATCTGTCAGAAATGGTGTAGGGTCTCCCGCTTGGGCGGGGGTTGGACTAGATGACCTACAAGGTCCCTTCCAACTCTGATTATCTGTTATCTGTCCTTGCCTTCATAAGGTAATAAAAATTGTGGGTGTATTTGTTAATGTATCTGTTATTACAAAAATATCAACATCTTTCATTGAGTTGCTGCAAAAAATTACATCCAAGGTATTAATACAAGATTTGCCAGCTGGTCTGAAGCATGAAAGTTTTATGATGGAGTAATATAGAATTCTTTCTTCTGATTTGACTTTTACATTTTGTAAAAAGCCTTTGTTTTAAAAATCAATCAGTGTTCTACATATTTAAGACTACTTTAAAGAAATGTACTGAATGCAAAAGGCATTCTGTTGGCTTATTGGATAATTTGGCTCTTAAAGCCAAGAAAAATATATATATATATAGACATTTAATGCATGGTTTAAACTTCTTAGGTTAACAATAACCTAAAACATGAATCAAGTTTCCCCGGAAATTTAACAAATGTTACAGCTAAGAAACAAGACTGCCAAATTAATAGTAGTACACAGTTATGAAAATGCAGACAATGTGCCAGAGAAAACTTTTAATTCTAGTGTTAGAAAAGTAAACCTTCCATGCTGAATACTAAATACAATATAACATTGTTCCATACAGTTTGAAAATTTTACTGTATTTTATCTATTATTTGATTCTAGGTCCCCTAAAATGATTTTGGGTTAAGTTTATCCTGTCTTATGAAAAGAGATGTACAGTAATGAGTTCTGCTAATGAGATAAAGATCTACAAAGTGGTTTAGGAAATAATATTTACATGCTTTTAAAATATTATATCCAGTGCTTTCCAATGTAGTACACTAGAGATGAAGTACAAATGATTTGCCAGATAAGATGCACTTCAATAACTTGGAGCTGTTGTTTGCAGAATTCCAGTAGAAGATGAATGTGTGTGTGTGTGTGTGTGTGTGTTTTGCTAGAAAATAAAACATGCAAACATATGAGAGTCAGTTTGGTCTAGTGGTTAAGATACCAGGCTAGAAAACCAGGAGACTGAATTCTAGTCCCACCTTAAACATCAAAGCCAGTAGTGGGTAACTTTGGGCCCTAAGATTATTGTTGTAGGGAAAATAGGAGGAAGAAGGAGTATTATGTGTGTTCACTGCCTTGAATTATTTATAAAAATAATGAAGGTGGGATGCAATAATACTGCCTTCCAACTAAGGAGAGGATATAAAAATCTAATAGCTTCCAATGTAAATAAACATTAAGTGATATAGGATTTGAATTGTCCCAAAGTGTGTTGTGAGACAAACACTATCAAATATGATCTTGCCAAGAAATTCCTGATATTTGTTGCTGACATATTTCTTCTCAGCAATTATCACTAATATCTAAAAAAGAGGTCATTAGTCAAGAAAGTGAAAGTGAAAGTAACAAATCATTGGGAGGAAATGACCATGAAATGCTGGTCTTGATTGTAAGAAAAATTAAAGCCAAGTATAGTAGAAATACCGTGTTTCTCCAGTAATACACCCCCTCAATAGGAAGACCTGCATGTTTTCTAGACATAAAATGAAATTAAGCCCCTCCCCCCCAATTTAAGCCTATTTTAAAACATGCAAAATTGGGGGGGAAGGCAGGGGGTAACTTGCCGTTAGGAGCCCTCCACAGGCAGCTACACTTCACCACAAGCTGCTCCTAAGGGGCAATCATGGCGGAGCGCTCCCTACCCTCGCCAAGCACCTTTGTTTCAGACCCGGGTCAGCAGGTGGGCGATGGCGGCATGGATGTCTGCCAGCAGTGTTTCAGCCACTTCTCAGGCGTCCATAGCTTCCACACTTCCTGCCAGCGCTGGCGCCTCTCTCGCCAACACTGTCTCCAACAACAGCATCTGAGTCGCTCCCACTTTTTCTCCATTCCCCATCCCTACAACAACAGGAAAAAAAAAACATTTTGAGGTACCTAGGAGCGCTGCGTTTTGGTTTAATCCCGAGCGGCTGATTGGGCGTGAGAAGAACCGAGCGAGTGTCTCTGCTGCTGCTACTCTTGGTGCTTCAGCCTTGGGCTCTGCAAGTTTCCCAAAGTCCTAGTGCGCAGCCCGTTCCTGCATTCCAAGCATGCCCTGACAATTGGACATATATTTAATTATATTAATTATATTAATTAGTATAAATTTGATAAATACTTCTTCAAGCCAAGCTCAACTTCTGGTGATTCATTTTTCATGAATGAAGGTAAATATATGTCCCAGGACAATGTTGCAGGGTCGGTCCCCAGGTCCAGATATTTTGTCTTCCGAGCTTTTGGACTCGTGGGTGGAGCCCATCTTCAGGGAACTTCTCTCTAGCCAGAAGCTAGAGAAAAGTTCCCTGAAGATGGGCTTCAGCATGAGTCTGAAAGCTCAGGATTTTTAAAATTGTTATTAAAGTCTCAATCCAGCCTTAAAATTTGGCTTCTTTAGGGGTTTTCCATTGAAAGGCTAATTATGACCAAATCTAGTTATCTTTTTTTTTCCGCAAGATCAGCTACATCTCATTAAATTTCTTGTTAAGAGAAGCTTTCCTAACAGCACAGCTTTTGACTGTGTAACTAATTAGTTATGGTTCTCATACTGATGTGTTCAAGCAAAGATGCATCTAGTTACATAGCTGAGGATGCCTCACTTTTCATTACTGCACTGAGCAGAAGTTTGAATTCAGTGGTCTAAATGGCTCTTCAGTCTCCTATGACTTCAGATACTTAAAGTGAATAGATAAAGTAGTTCTGCTGTTCAGCAGAAAGGCAGTAGAAAGCTCAGTTCCAGAAATTCAGATTGGACTGATGTTCAGTGTACAGATAGTACTTGTTCAATAACTACTTGTTTGGCAATTGAAGTTACAACAGGACTGAATGTGTGCTACTTATGATCAGTCCCAGAAGTTCCGGGCACCCCAACATCCCTTGGTTTGAATGATCACAATCTGGAAACTTGACAACTGGCTTGCCCTCACAATGGTTGCAGTGTCCAACGGTCATGCGATTGCCATTTGCATCCTTAGTCAATAGGAAAGGTTTCAAATTGCTCTGATACGTTGCCTGCACTTGCCCCACCCAGCAGCTTTTACTCCTGCCATGCTCGCATTGCACCTTGAAGGCCACCTCCCACCCACCACCCCCTCCTGGTAGCAGCCACTTCTGAGCTTTATTTCTCATGACTCTCCACCATCAACACACCCCTCTCTGCCTGGTAACAGCCACTTACCTGCCTGCCAGCTTGCTTGCACCTGAGAGTCTCTTAAAGACCTGCAATCCTCACTTAATAAGACAAGAAGGACTGCTGGGAATTCCATTACTAAGCAATGTGGTCCCAATTACTATTGTTAAGCAAAAACTACTTGTAAGAACTGTTACTCAAATACTTTCTGATGCTTGTTTTAGGCCATAAGAAGGCTGAAGAACCAGGTGATTCCTTAGTATCATATCTGACTGCTCTTGACTCTGAAATCTGGGTTTAAAGGCCCTTTAATCTTTCCAAAGATGAAGGTTTTTGTGTTGTTTAAAAAACTATAGAAATTATAGAAAGAATTTGCATTTTGGATCTTGTAAGATGGGAAGATTGCATCCTCAATCCGGGAAATCATATGCTCTCTAATTCAGGGAAAGACTTGTTCCTAGTCAAGATCCGACTGACCTTTTGACACCAACTTTATCTGTTCTCTGATCAGAAAGAAGTTCTCTGATTAGAAGGCAGGTATGTCAGTCATTCATTTCTCCTCTCTCTTCATCCTGTTGCCTTTGATATATAGAAAACAGTTAGCAAAATAACCTGCTGCCCAAACAGTGTCTTTCAGGTCTAGTTGCTTAATAAAGAATTCTCTTTTCCTTTAAGACAGCCACAGATTCTCCATCAAACTGTTCTAACTAACATGGTATCAGTACATCATATCTCCCAAAAAAACAATATTATCTTTATTCTAGAAGCATGTTAATTAAAACAATTGATTTGTTTTAATCCTGCTGTTAATCAGGCACATAAACAAACACAAACACAAAATTACCTTATATCGGCTGCCTTTCTGTCTACTGGTTACCCATTTCTGCATTCTTTTTTCATTCTACATTCAATTTTGTATTCTACTCAGAAGTGGAAATATTTGAAAAGCACAGATGTTTTAAAATCTCCCTACCAATAATCAGAAACTCTGACATGTTGATATATGAGGTATTAATTATATGGCAATAAAACAATAAAGGAGGAAAAGGAACCATGTCTAGTCTAGTATCTGACTTTAGAACAAATTCAGAGCAATGTTTAGTGTAATTTAGAGAAATACCTAACAGAATAGTTGAGCCTTTTCTCTTGAAACTGCCCATGTGGAAGAAAGATACAAAGTAATCTTAATATTTTTAAAAGTTTAAAGCCAGTTTTGGTAGAGAAACATCTATTAAAAATATGTACATGTATTAAGCACAATATAAGAAATAGAGAAAGATATAGAGTGTTCTACTCTTCTCTTTTTTTTTAAAAAAGGTAGTGTTATTGTTGGTAGTAATTTTCAGGATTTATTTTCTGTTTTAGTATTTTAAGCACAGTGTGAAATACTAAAAATCCCTCCTTCAAAAAACTGCTTTGTACAAAGATGGTGACAACCCTAAAATAATGAATGTGCTGGTGCCGATGAATTTTTTTTTTTTGCAGAAGTCATGCTAAAAGCTATGTCCAATACAGCTAAAGATCTGAGCTTTTTTTCCTGCCTTTTTTTGAGGTGGCATGAAGCAATCCTTTTCTTAATTTGGAAGACTGACATTTGGTGCTCAGTCACTACTTCTTTCGCTTAATGGTTCTACTGGCCTGTGTTTCATTTTGTTACAATAAATAAATCTTTGAAAAAGCAGTAACCATATACAAAATGAAATGGTTTTATCCTGTTGCCTGCAGTTTGTGGAAACTTTGGGGAAATTAATTCATGCAAGTATGAAGCAGAGTCATTGTGAACAGCCTGATCCAAGCTTTCTGATTCCCATTAACTACCTCCTGTGTGCTTCCTCTCTATTTCTTGAAAATAGAACACTTTTAGCTCCCAAATGACCACTGGAATAATTATAAAAACAGCCACACAAATTGTCCTTTTTTAAAATGGTGGTGTCAGTTTTAACTAGAAGCTATAATACAAAAATAACACAACTAATTAATGCAGGATTTTTTCCTTGTAATATATAACATGCAAAGCTTTGGTAACATGCACTCGATGTATTTTATTTATAAGGACAGGATAATTGGAAAGTGAATTTTCTTATTATCATGGACAGTAATTGATTTTTTTAAAAAAGAGTTATTTAACATTGATTTCATTATCTTCCTTAACAGTGAAATTAATGCAATTCTGAGAATCAGATGCCTATCCTGTAAATAAATGTTAAAAGAAGCTATAGTTAATGAGCATACAGGTACTATCCTTTTATATTCTACAAGAATATTTTATTTAGCAGATTTATATGTGTTCAGGGGATATACAATGTCATATGTTGAAATGCCATATATATCGGATCTTCATCATGTTTGCCATGCTTTGCATGGAAAATCCAAAGGGGAAAAAACAAAGGAATATATATTTCAGCAGTGCATATTACTTCAGTTGAAGAAAAAACGTAGTGCAATCTATTTCTGCATTTAGTTTTGTATCAGCACATTACGGGTTGTCATGATTTAAAGCAGGGGTTGTCAACCTTTTGGACCTTGGGGACCACTAAACTCATAATTTTAGATCCCGGGGACCATTAACCAGTTCTGTGGGCATGGCCTAATTTGTGGGTGTGGCTTGGTGGTCATGTGATTGGCTGGGCATGGCTTGTATATAAATATATAAATATTGATTTTTTTATAAAAAAAGAGCAATTTTTACCCAAAATCAGGCAAAGCAGACAGGCAGATTGAGTTGCTCACAGATTCATTCAGAAATCTATCCATCTGCCATTGGCTAGCTCAGTCTGTCACATAAAATTCTCAATAAAATTTTTGCTTGCAAGCAAACTCATAAAATTTGCTTGCAAGCAAACTATACTGCAGCAATCATTTAAACTCACAACACACCATGCATTGTGAATGGTTGTATTTTTTATGAAAAAAAGAGCAACTTTTACGGCTAAAAGCAGGCAGATTGAGTTGCGCACCAAGAAACTTTCCATGATCTAATCTGCCATCGAGGCTAGCTCAGTCTTCAAATTTGCTTGCCGATACAGTCTACACTGATATTGTTGCTTGCGAACGCAAACCTTCAGTCCTAAGGAAGGTTCAGCTTGTGCTGAGCCGAAGATAAAAGACTAGCTAGGAAGCAAGAAATCCAACCATTTCCGCTGTCCCAGCTAATCTAGAAATCTCCCAGCATACAGAACGATGATGGTCTGAAAAATTAGCAAATTTAGATAGGAAGTGTAACCAGGTAAGGAGTAGTGCGCGGGGTAGGGTTCCCCGGCGCATGATCGGCGTTTTTTGACGCCGCCTTGTGTTCTGCCGCAGCCGGCATGTAATTTTTTTGCTTTGTGGGAGTGGCTCTGGCGAGTGAGATTTTTCTCTGTGGTGGCTTGTCCTCTACCATCTTTCCAGATGACGCACGCTGGCGATGCACCATGGCAACCATGAGTTTAGTAGCTAACTCGTGCCGACCATAATGTTCAATCATTTCGTAAAGATCTAAATAAATAATACAGAATAGTTACACATCTGCAATCGAATGTCATGCTCTCCCTTAAAACTGTGTGACCCAATCGGCGTCGAGGTGCGCGTTGATCTCCACTGAATCGGTCACTACACAATACCTCTCCGCTAGTCTTCTTATAAAAAAGAGTAACATGAAAAGATTAACATGATAAGATCAAGAAGACCATAAACAATACAACCACTTAATGAATGTCATAGGGTACAATCAACAATCATAGAATCATACCTTAGAACAGTTCAAATATAAATCGTAAGAGGACTACAAGCAAACAAAGATTACAAGTCCTACAGTCAGCAAAGGGCGAGAGATGGATGATAAGGAGTGAGAGAAGATTAACAGTAAATAAAGTAGTGCAGAACTATATTAATAAAATTGAACTCAGTGTGTGAGTGAATTAATTTGTTCAGCAGAGTGATGGCATTTCGTGGAAAGAACGTTCTTTGATATCTAGTTGTTCTTGGTGTGCAGTGACTCATATAGTGTCATTTGAGGGAAGAGTTGAAAACAGTTTATGGTCCCGGAATGTGAGGGGTCCTGAATAAATAAAGAGCGGTAGTTTTCTACCAGGTGAGGTTCAGGATTGAATCCTTGTTAAGGCCCTGTCCCACTGCACTTCACTTGGATGCAAGAGCGGATGTAAACGTTAAAAAGCTTGCCATCCGTTGGAAAACGCTATGCATGCCGTTGTGTATTCTCTGCACACGTTGTCTGTTTCAATATGCTCTATCCCATCGAAGCTCCGTCACTGCGATCTCATTCCGCGCAGATGGAAGTTTCGCAGCTGCACAACAAACTTTGTGATACGGATGAACTTTGCCGCCGTGTACGCATGTTAAATCTCAGCGACATAACGAGCAACAAACTTGCTATGTCCATTTCATCATCTGTTAACACGTCGCTGTATCCTCTTCTGCATCCTCTGGCATCCTCGGCAAACTCACATCCTCTGCAGCTGAAATGAGAAGAGGGAGAAATAAAAGGTACACGGAACGTCTACCCAGCGTTAGTAGCACGAAATAGAAAGGATGCGCAGTGAACGGTTTGCATCCGATATACACCCGCGCGCATCCCCTTTCTTTCCTTTAGTGTAGTGATTCATCCTCTTCATCCGCTATGAGTCCGTTTTGCAATTATCCCCGAAACCCTTAGAGGTGTCATCCGCTTCCATCTGCTAGGCTTCCTATGAACACTCCATTTAACATCCCGCTACATACTACCTACGTCCGTTCTTTTCCGTTCTGTTTCTGCATAATTTTCATCCATTTTTGAAGCGGATACAACCGGCTCGGAGCAGCCCTGAAATTTTGCTCGTCCGCTGTGTCCTTTATGCATACGTTTTGCATCTGTCGGCCAGTGGGACCGGGCCTTAAATCTTGAAACAGCAGTTTGAAGAATTTTAGTGGGAGATTGTTTCTGTGCCCCCTTCTTCAAAGAAACATCTTCCTAAGTTATCCCAATAAAATTGCTCAACTCAGGCTTATTGTTTGATTTTAATAGCTCTGAGACTTCTACCTTTTTCTTATCTCCCCCTCCCCAGATGCTTATCTACTCTTGCCTGATGTTCTTCCACCCTTTCCCAAAATCAATCTAACATATGGCTATATTTAGATTTATCTTGAAGGGAGAATATATATCTAATCTACCCAAATGGGAGTGGCTGCCTATTTGAACAGCAGTAGAGATTCAACAGACAATATAGAATCTTCTGTGTTTCATGAGAAATGTGTCAAAACTGCAAGCATTAAATGAACAGCAGAGGTTCATTTAGCAGACACAGAGTTTGCAGCTGCTACAGGTGCTCGTTCTGCAAATTTAACATAGCAAATAGAAATAGCTATTAATTGTGGTGAGACACTGGCTATATTTAGATTAATACATGGTGTATACATCAAATTATTATTATATTTGTGCAGCCATGGCTACATTTGGCTAACATGAAAAATTGCCCTTTTATAGATTGTTTTTAAATCTTTGTGAGACAGTAAAATCATCATCTCTGTTGTTACAATTGGCTAATAAGTTCACAAGTCACACTAAAGTGAAAAGCACTCAAATGATCAGGCGTATCAACCTGAAAGATGCATTGACTCATCTGCCAAGAACAATTCCCTTCTGGTTTTCATGCAGTAAGCAAAATATTCAGCTGTGTTGTTAATTAGGAATCATTAGCAATCTGAACAAGCAGATGTAATTTTAGCTATTAGTTCTCAAATTACCTTCTTTTAACCAGCTTGTACACTGATGTTCAGGTTAGACTAAGAAGTGTCTCTTGTAGACCTTAAGTTGTATTACTGCTTAAAATAGGTTAAGTTTTGAGGCAAAATTAGTTGAATTCTGTTTTATATAGAATTCCTGTTCCTACAGTCTGAATAGTCTGCTTTAAAAATCGTGTAAATTAATCCTTCATATACACCAGGGCTGTCAAACTCCCGGCCCATGGGCTGGATGTGTCATGTGCTGGCCATGCCCATGCCTGGTTTAGCAAAGGGGAAAAAAGTCTTGATATGTCTTGACACCTGCTCTACACTATGCTAGATATTCACCAAATCCCACTGCTTGGAGTAAGTGATTGTGGTAAGAGAGCAATATGTGTCAAGGCAGAATAAAAGATAAACAATTTGAAATACTTAATAGTTGGTGGGGGTTATAGAGGACATGTACAGAAGGTAGAGTCCTGCAGATACTTTTTTTGGTGCCAACCAGAAGTCCTGATCCACCTAACCATGAAAATCTTGGGATGTTACCATCAAAGTATCAATTTTTACCAGATGCCTTTTAAGAAAATGGCCCCCTTTGTTCAAAAGAGATACCACAAAACATTAGGGTGGCATTCAGCTTCTTAAGAAAAGAAAAAAGAAAAGAGATTGTCAGCCAGTGTTTCCTTAAAAGATCATTGCCCCTTTCCAAGTCTCAGGTTTTGATGAGGCAAATGTGGTTTAGTTTTGCTTGTAAATTCTGCACAATGTCACAGGACAGCTGGATAGAGAGAAGTTGCTGGTATGTTGCATCTTCTTGGATCCCTGAGGATTCAGGATCTGTAAGAATGGGGTATTGGTTCCTTTTCACTTCTGCCTCTTGAGTAAATATCAATAAGACCAACATTGGAACTGGAATCTTGATCATTGAACAAGTGGTTGTTCGGCAAGACAGCCACATGATTGCTTTGCTCAATCTCAATGCTCCCAGTTGGGGTCATTAAACAATCTCCAAGGTTGCTCAGTGGATGGAATGAAAGAGCTGTCAGTCAAGTTTATCTCTCCTCCATGTGCAGAAGGGGGGAACTGCTTTGGTAGGCTGCACGAATGGAGCTTGGATCTTTGGAACTGAACTCTGTTTCTACTCCACACCAGAAAACTTCAGTTGTGCTGCAGTGGACTGAGATCTTCAGGATCTGAGCTCTGTTTCTGCATCCTGCTGGAGGAATTCATCTTCCCCTCCGCAAAAGAGAACTGCAGGCTGCAGGAACAGAGTTCCTTCAGCCAGTCCCCATGGACAAGTGGGAGAGAAAATTGCAAATGGAAGAGAGAAAATTGCAAATGGAAATCACATGATTATGGGGCACTTGGCAACTGATCGTAAGTACAAACAGATTGCTAAACACCCAGAACTTATTTTCAAGATCACTTTGAATATTCAGTGTGTATCAGTCTTTTTAACTTGGGTAAACAATGACAACAATATGCACTAGATTGTTTGTATTTCTATTTAAAATGTCTCTTTCAACAACAGGCAGATTTATGCTTCTAGAAATGAATCAGTTGTATACTCACGTCCCAAACATAGTTAAATATTACTTGTGAATATTTTGATTTATGATCCTGTAAAGGATGTAATTTTTTTTCAGTTGGGTTAAATGCAATTGTTATTATTTGATCTCTGATATTAAGTCATTTCACTAAGAAGAAGAAAAATAATTTCCTACTTCCCTTCTTGGTTGCAAGGCTACCTGTCACCATTAGTCACTTTTGTTTGGTGATCATTTTAAGTATACTGTTCAGAAGAGTTTTAAATTCCAAAAGTGAGCCTTGACCAAGCTGTTTGAAAGTATTTATGAGAGACTTGTATGATAAATGATACCATGAGACTTTAGATAAAGTATCTCCTTTGTAAGAAAGGTAAATAAGTCAAAACAAAACATAGCTTTTGTAAAAATTGAGTTAAAAACAGCAATTTTAACATGTATTTTATTGACATGATTTAGTGCTGTCCTTTGCCCACATTTGTATCACACATCATCATCTGCATCTCTTCATTGAGGCAGTATATAGGTAGTCCTTGCTTCACAGTTGTTCTGCCCATGCCCTTTTCCAACAAATAAAACACAATTCAGAAAGAAGAAAAACCTTGTAATGCTTTTACAAAATAATTAGCTGTGATAAACACAAGCCTTGACAAACTGAGCGAGACTTGCCAAAAGATAACAGACAAGAAATAATTTACAAAATAAGAATCTTCAAATACAAAGTCAGGATGCTGGAATGTCCATGAAGCTGTAGTTTCAAAACGTCTTTGCCTTCTGCAAAGGAGGTTAGTTTCACAGCTGGCTTTTATCTTCTTGAAGGAGAAGCCATTACCTTGCAGACTTATTCCCAAGTTGCCCGTGCTGTTGTAACTTTTCTTTCCTCCGAGCAATCCTGCGTGCACGCGCACTTGGCACAGGCTCCTCGGAAACCTCCTCATCACTGCTGCCAGCCCCCACGATCTCTGAAGGCAGCAGTCCGCTCCCTAATAGTCCTGGCCCCTCATCTGAATCCTCGCTCTCCTCAGCTGTCTGCACCTGCTGTCGGCTAACCACAACAGTTTCCAGTTTGCTAAGTAACTATTTTAAGTTACAATGGCACAAAAAAAGGTGACTTATGACTATTTTTTAACTTACAACCATTGCAGCATCCCCATGGTCATGGGATTTGCATTTGGATGCTTGTCAACTGATTTGCATTTGTGTTGCTTGCAGTGTCCTGGTATTATGTGATCCCTTTTTGCAACCTTCTGACAAGCAAAGTCAAAGGGAAAACCAGATTCACTTAACAATTGTGTCACTAATTTAACAACTGCAGTGATTCACTTAATAAATGGGTAAGAAAAGTTGTAAAATGGGGTAAAACTCACTCAACAAATTTCTCACTTAGCAACATAAATTTTGGGCTCAATTGTGGTCGTAAGTCTATTGATATGAAATCTTTAGCTGAGACATTATTATAATTAAATATCTTCATAATGCAATTTGCTTTTTCTGTTCACCAGTGAATTTATTATTTAAATGCAAATAGTAGCTTTTCCTCTTTATTTTTAGAGTCTTGGTTTGTGTACACCATTCACTTTTCAGTATTCAAGTCAGATAGCAGAACATGCAGTCAAGTTCGAATTAAGACAATGTATCTTAGAGAAAAGTCCTTTTCTAAATGCTATAGAAGTTGTTTTCTGTCAAACAATAAACAATTTGACATGGAAAAAAAAAGAGAAAAAAAGGAGTGAAGAATAAATAACTAAAATTTAGGGTAAAATGGTTACCAATATTATTCTCTTGATGTAGAATTACTTGTCTCTGTTCAGCTGGCAGTCTTTTAGGTGCTATTCTTCAGTTCTATGACAATTTGCCGCAGCCATCTCACCACAGCCAATTCATCATAGCCAACTTGCCGCAGAATCACTTGCCATGGCTAACTCATTGTGGGACAAGAGTTATACTAATATCAAAGATGTGGTGGAATAGAATCATTAAAGGAGGGACAGAATGAAATGTGAATGACAAACATTGAAATATTTATTTATTTTAATAATTAAAGTGAATTGCTAAATTGTCCCGTGGTGAACTGCCACATGGTGAGTTGACCATGATGAGTTGTCCTGTGGCGAGTTAGCCATGCTGAATTGGCTGTGGCAAATTAGCTGTGTCAAGTTGTTCTATTTCAGCTATTCTTCATGTGGTTGCTTTAGTGGCTGCAGTAAACTATTGCCACAGCATAAGTTTTCCTTAGGATTATATTGTAAGATTCAAGTTGATTGGACTTAGAATGCATTCTTGGTTAAAGATGCTTTATTGTGTCTTCAACAACCTGTCATTATGAATATACCAAGGAAAAACAGATAAAAGCCTATTTTGAAGAGCTGTATCCTAATAACTAGGATAGCTCCATGAAGCAAATATGGAGGCCTACCCTCTTCACTGGCAGGAATAGATGGATCAAGATGAATCATGACAGACTAGAACACTGGGTCATATTTAACAAAATGAAATTCAATGTAGAGAAAAGTAAAACCCTAGACTTAGGCAAAAAAAACCCCAAAAGTACAAATATAGACTGGGTGAAACCAGGCTCAATAGCAGTAACTGTGAGAGGGATCTTGGAGTCTTAGTGGACAACCAGCTAATGCAATCCTAAATTGTATTAACAGAGAGATACAATCAAGATCAAGGAAGCACTAATACCACTCTATAAAGCCTTAGTAAGACCACACCAAGAGTACTGCATCCAGTTTTGGGCATCACACTATAAAAAAGATGTTGAGACTCTAGAAAAAGTAAGAGAAGAGCAACCAGAATGATTAGGCGACTGGAGGCTAAAACATAACAATGAACGGTCGCAGCAACTGGGCTTGGCTAGTCTAGTAAAGAGAAGGACCAGGGGAGACATGATAGCAGTCTTCCAATATTTGGGGGGTTGCCACAGGGAGGAAGAGGGGTCAAGCTATTTTCTAAAGCACCTGTAGGCCAGACAAGGAATAATGGATGGAAACTGAACATGGAGGGATTTAAGCTGGAAATAAGGAGAATCTTTCTGACAGTGAGAACAATCAACCAATGGAACAACTTGCCCTCAGAAGTTGTGGGAGTGCCATCACTTGAGACTTTCAAGAAGAGATTGGACTGCCATTTGTCAGAAATGGTGTAGGGTCTCCAACTCTGATTAAATCTGTTAAATCTGTTATCTGTTCATTGAGTTTGCAGCTATCCTAATTATTTTAATTAATTTTGGTAACTGTTAAATGGCTGTACAGTTTTGAAATATTCTAAAACCTTTTGTTACACCCAAGAAATGGTTTTTCTTTTCTTCTTTATTTGATCCCTCCATTTCCCACCTTTTCCTTTGCAATTAACCCATCCTCTTATCCTCATCTCTATTGACTTCAGAACTCCTTTTTTAAAATGACAGTATAAATTCATTTCAGTTGAATTCCTTCAATTCAGAGCCAATTATAATGGTTTAATATTGATTTAATACTTAGCACCTGACTTAAGTACGTATTATATTACATTGGTATCCTGTTATACTAATAATACACTTATCATAATGCACTGTTAAGTTCCAAAAATAAACAAACTAAAATGTGTTATAGGAGACAATTGAGTTAATTTGGATCCCATGTTTATGTTGTGGTTTGCCGGCAGCAGGTGCGGACGGCTGAGATCTCGGAGAATGAGGACTCGGATGAGGGTGCCTGCGTGTTATGCAGGGATGGGGCCAGGACTATCAGAGTGGAGTGCCTTCAGAGCTTGTGGAGGCTGGCAGCAGTGATGCAGAGGACCCAGTGCCCAGTGCGCGCAGGGCTGCTCGAAGGAAAGAGCAGCTGCAGCAGCATGGGTGACTCAGGAGTAAGGCTGCAAGGTGATGGCCCCTCCCTTAAGGGATATAAGCCAGCCCTCAGAGGTGGGATTCTTTGCAGGAAGCAAATAAGTTCTTGCACTTCAAGTCTTGTGGAAGTTCGGACTATCCTGGTTTGTGTTTGGAGACTTTTGGTTTTGATTATTTCCTTGCAATTTAATCTAGTGTTCTTGGCAGCCTTGCACAACCTTGGCAAGGCTTGTTCTTATGTGGGACAATTAGTTTTTAATAGCGTTTTACTGTGAATGAACGGAATTCACAGAGAAGCATTAAAAAGGTTTTGCTTTTATCTCTGTTTGGTGTTTGTTTGCTTTGAACGAGGCTTGGGCCAGAACAATTTATCCACAAATTCATTTTTTTAGTAATAATCGTGGAAAGTTATGCTAATAAAATAATTGATATATTAATTTGTGATTGGAAATGCTTCAGATAGGCTTCTACATATTGTATAGAATCTTGTAATCTGAAAAAGTAAGTTCATTAGGATGGCATGACAAAAAATTTAAAAAAAGAAGTAAGAAACGTGAGCAGAGCCAATAACTGAAAAAGATATAATGTCATCAAGAACAGATCAGATAATGTACATTATAATGCATTGTAATCTTTTCAAGAGATTAGTCTCTCATTTTATTGAACATTTACATGAAAACATGGGAAGAAATCATTTACCACCCTCACATATATTTGCCTAGAAAAGAAGACACTTTTGGAATACATGATGATGAAATTTATTGTTTATAAAATATAGGGACTTTGGTTAGATGGAAAGTTTGCTTTGAGTCACCTGGACTCCTGTTAGTTTCATGAACACATCCATATAATTTTTTTGAAACACTGTGCAAGTTTATGGCCTAGAAATATGCTAAAATCAGCTGCTTTTATACTGTTTCTGGTGTCATCAGTCACTGGTTGAGTAAAAGCATAAAGCTAGATTTATATGTTGCTTTGCTATATATCCTCTTAGTATCACTGCATCAATGACATTGCATCACATGACAGCCTCAGAAAACAACCCTAAAGCAACATGAGATGCTTCTCCTGCTGAGAAATGATGGTAGACTGTTTAAGAAATCCTATAGTACCAAGTTTCTGGATCACTAATTTTTTAATTATAATTTTCAAAAAGAAAAGCTTCCCTCCAGATAAACTTTGTTCACAATAATCCAGATCTCATCTGAGGATGAAATTTTTTTAAAAAAAATATTTATTTGGAAAGATGGGTATCTTTTATGTATTAGAAATTGCCTGTCATTTTTGTCCCCTAGGCTTTGGCAGATATTTAGAAGTTTTAACTTCTTGTTCTAAGCTTGGCAATATCATTAACATTTCCGGTTATTTATCAGTATTGCAATATGAAGTAAGATAGTCTTCAATTTACAACGGCTCATTTAGTGATCATTCAAAATTACAACGGCAATGAAAAAAGTGACTTACGACCATTTTTCACAGTTATGACCTTTGCAGATCAAAATCCAGATGCTTCGCAGCTGATTCATATTTATGAGTATCCCGAGATCACATGATCCTGTTTTGTAACCTTCTGACAAGCAAAGTCAATGAGGAAGCAGATTCACTTAACAACCGGGTTACTAAATTATCAACTGCAGTGATTCACTTAACAACTGTAGTAAGAAAGTTCATAAAATGGGGCAAAACTAACTTTACAAATGTTTCACTTAACAACAGAAATTTCAGGCTCAATTATGATCATAAGTCAAGAACTACTTCTACTTCACATTGTTTTGTGTTCACTGTTCTTGTTCCTTTCATACAATTTACTTTGTATGCAAGGGTGATTCAAACAGAAGCTATGATGTATCACAAGAAGCATACTAACACATTGTTTTTGTTTAAGATAATAAACTGCTGTAAACACAACATTTTATAGGCATATACAGCTAGTGTAAATTTGTAGCTAACTTAGCTTTGCAACAACTGCATCATTCCCTGAACTGTTGTTAAGAAAGATTGCTGCCTGCATGTGTGTGCAGTTAAATTAGTTCTGTAATGGATTGCCTCATCCTTGAGAATCTGCAGTGAAGGAAGCCGGGGTTTGCTTGCTGGAGCATTTATACTATGTAGTTTTATAGTAAGAAATAAAAGTTATTGGAACTGATTGGCTTTGGACCAAATTGCAGCACACTGTTTCACATCACTGGACAATGCATTTTGTCTGTTCTTTGGAGAATGGAGAATGATTATGCCAGTAAGGCACTGAAACTGACTTCTTTCTTTTCAAAATTATCATATATCAATTTACAGTTTCTTGCATTAAAACTCTGTGAATTCTTGTCTAAATAGACACATTTATCTTAATTGTTAAAGTCAATTTATTGAAGAATGTTGGTGAGATCCTTCCTATGGACAATAGAAGTTCCTTTGTTTTGAACTAATTGGAGTAATTTCCTGACCTTGAGATGGTTCATAGAAATTATCTAAATTCAGATTGCAGTGGCAATCTGGGATTCTTTCCAAGGAATCTCATACATGGATGCATTTTTTTGTGCATGAATTACTACTATCGGATTTTAAATATTTGTAGTGCCATCTAGATGGATTAGTTCTTAAAACATGTGAAAAATGTAACTGGTACAGACAATGATGTCTTGAATGATTGAATTGAATGAGCCATTGAGAGCACATTATGCTGTTAGTTCAGGATTTCATGGAATTCACTAATTCTTTTAAGTACAGTTCAGACTTTTCATTTTGACCTATGAAAACTTGAATATTTTTGCAATGAGAAAGTGAAATTTCTGTTCATTAATAATTAATTCTATGGTCTGTTAATACCCTTTTAATAAAGCAGATGCTGCTACACTAATGGAATGTATTTCTTTAAAACTAGTCTACCTTTTGAACAAATGCAGTTGGTTTGAGATAAGTTCACTGATTTTTAATGTGTGGATAATGCAAAACATGTCAGATAAATAACCTTTTGAGAGCAGTATGCAATGCTAATTACTTGGTCACATGTTCTTTGTTTGGTGGTTCAATATGTAATTCCTAAAATATTATTTCCGTCTTTTCATGTATATTATTATGTCTTTTCATGTATATGTATTTTGATGTTCCACATGTGGTGTTCTCACATTTTGTTTTCAATTTTGTGTAAAATTATTTTTTTTAAAGCAGCAGCAGTTTTTTATGTCCCTCTCAATCTGGGTCAGTCACATTTCAAAAAGAAAAAGCTATACTTGTGATTAATTATATAATAAAGCAATAAATGTGCATGCATCATTTCTTGTTTATACAAAATTATCAGCTGAAAGTATGTATAATATAATTAAAAACTAGTTCGAGTACTTCTTTAATGGTAGCCATTAACACCATTTGTAAACAAAGCAAAGTAAATGAGAATATAGACTGAAAACAGAAATAGACAATTAGCAACTATTTCCCACTTTTAAATAAAAAGTATTTGTTAATAATTAGGAAAAAGTAATATGCAAAAAAGAGATTACTACTTCACTTAGATAGTGTGCAAAAATTGTGGAAGTTGACCATAATAAAATGTTACTTATGAGGACTTGGAGTTGCCAATGGGAAAGCAGATCAAGATGGCAAAAAGATAATTTTGGATTTCAAAAACAGGCAGGGAGGATAAGGAAGAGAAGAGACTGCAGCTGGTAGAGTGAACAAGAGGAAAGCAGGAGTAGAAGCAGCGCTTGGAAAATTTGTGATAAGGAGAGGAGGGGTTTTGTAATGTTGAAAGGAGGATGCATATTCTCATAAGACCCATATTTAGGATATGTGTTCAAAAAGAGAAAATCCATGATTGATTTCAACCAATTAGAAGTCTATAAGGTATATTCAAAACACAGATATACTTGCATGATGTATCCATATTAACATGCCGGAGGGCAAATGACATCATCCCCTTCATGTATAAAATGAGTCTTCTGTAAAATAATTGTGTCATATGGACGAAGAGATAGGGAAGAAATAAAACGGGCTGTTATTCCAAATTTTATAATTTTTTTGTATCAATTGTGATGAGTAGAAAATGTTTTGAAGTCCTAATAAAACTTGCTTTTCTTTATTTCTCTTGCTTATTTTTAAGCAATCAATTGTATAACTACTTTAAATTTTATCTGTAACTTGAAATAATTCATAATTGTAAATATATCATGATTTAATTTATTTTGTTTGCAAGTTCAGAACTAGTCAGCTGATTAATTTTGATGCAGAGTTCATTTCAAAATGTCATATCAATACTGTACAAAGTTAATTTAATTTCTGAGATGATATTTTAAAGCACAGAGTAATAAGAGTAATACGACAGAATAACCAAAGGTTGCATAGAGAGTAATATCTGATGAACAAAATACAGAATTCTAACCTTTTTTCAAACCTTTTTGTGCCTGCTTTCTATTGGACAAGAACTGCTGCCAACCAAGATTCACCAATATGTAGTCTTTGATCTGGCATTCAAATAAGCATGGACAAGTTACAATTGGAAACGTGGGAGGAAAAATGTTCTGCTTGAATTCCTAATTTGATTCTATTGTCACTTCATATCTTATTTATTTTAAGTTAAATTTCTGAGACTACCCTCTCATCCATTCTGGATGGCATACAGGGATTAAAACAAATGTTGGTTTGAACTCTGAGCTGGTTGCAAATGTTTCATCCCCATTCAAGGCGCTTTGGATTGTGTTTGTCTGGAGAAGCACTGGCCTTTAAATACCTTTCTGAGTCCTGGTCTGATTTCGGGTTACGTGATTAGCTGGATATAGTTGCTGAGTCATAGTCCTTGGTTTTAAGTACCGTGTGTGTGTGTGTGTGTGTGTGTGTGTGTGTGTGTGTGTGTGTGTGTGTGTGATGTAAATTGGTGCTGGTGTTGTTGTTTAGATGTCTTTGGATGATGTCATGGTCTGAGTTTGGGTTGATTTTACTGGCTGTGTGTGATGTGGTTCAGAGCTCAAACCAACAACATAATTCTCAACCCGGGCTATTAATGTTCAAAGACATTTCAATTAAAACAAATAACTAATACATTAAAAACAGGATCTAATCTAGGTCGATCACCAGCAGTTTTGTCTTCCTCGGAGAGAAAAGTTCCCTGAAGATGGGCTCTACTACGATTCTGAAAATTAGGAAGACAAACTGCTGGTCCTAGTGACCAACTCAGATTACAATCCTGCAACATTAACTTGGAACATTCACTTTCATTCATAAGATAAAAGTACAGTTGTACCAGGAGAAATACTCCATCCATTGAACCATAATGATGTTGGCATAGCCAGTGCAACTCAATCCTCTTCTAGAGCCTAGGAAAATAAGACAGGTCTTTAAGGCTTTCTTGAAGGGTCAGGTCTATTCAGATCTCAGAGAATAGATACCTTCCCAGAAGGCATGCCTCTGGGAGTCCACAAGATGGCACTGCTTAACAAAAAGGGCCTCAAGTATACCAACCTGTCAGATTTTAGGGGATAAACAATTGGAGAAAGAGAAGTCCTTCAAATAAGAAAGATAAGATCCCTTCAAACAATCCTAAGCTATAAGAGACATTGTAGTCACCACCAGCAGCTTGATTTGCATCTAGAAGCCTACTAACTGCCCAAAAGATCCCCAGGAAAAACCATGTGAGCCCCCTGTAGCATGTCCTGAGGTGGCAACTATAATTGAGGATCATCAGCATATTTTAAACAATCATCAGTGTATTGATGATACTTCATCCCAACTAATCATCTCTCTCAGTAGTTTCATAAATATATTAAAAGCATGAGGGAGGAAGAAGTATCCTTTGGATCAGTGGTACATTTCAAAATAGTTTACCATTGGTACGGTGGGTGTGGTTTGGTAGGTGCACTTTGCATACACACACACACACACATGATTTTGCACATGCGCACATGCAAAACACTTACTTTGTGAATGTGCAGAGGCTTTCCAACTCACCTCCTGCAATCCTGCACTTCCCCTGTAGCTTCAGCAGCTGACGCGCGGCAATCTGCTGTGCCGTGCAAAGCAGGTACGCCTCAAAAGAGGGAATAAAAGTCAGTATGGGAGCTTGGGCAGGTGGGTGGGCCCAACAGCAGCTCATCAGAGAAAACTGGTTCAGTCTCTGCTGATCTTTGGAGCTACTGGTACGTCAGAACTGGGGTGAACAAGTAGAAAAGCATCACTGCTTTGGATGCCTGCATTAGAAGAACAAAGGACTTGATTTCTCCCATGAGCTGTTCAGAACATCCAGAAGTGGGTGCTTCAGTCTCTTCTGGAAAGGCTGGGCTTAAAACTCTGGGACGCTCCTCCTCCACGGGACACCTCCCCAGTGTCCCCCAGTTTTAGCTCAGCCTTCGTGGTAAGAGGTTGTGCACTCCCTGACTGGAATGGTTTCGATGATATCAGCTTAGTCAAGATTTCGGTTTGCTTTTGGGTAAATTTGGGTTGAATTTTTTTCCCTCATAATCTTGATTTCAAGCTTGATGGGTCTATTAGCGTTATCCCCAATCGTTGAGAGCAGCTCCTTTGTGACTGGCGAGAGCCTGCCACTTCGCACGGCAGCCTGAGACGGCCGTTAGCAATTGGCCTATCTAATTCCCATCATCTATTTATTGTGATCTTGCGGAACGCCTCAGCAGCTGCGCTCTTCTCCTTTGCTGTTCCGACTGACGGATCATTGTCTTGAATTTTAGAGAGTCAGCAGCACAGGCTCGTTAAAATGCTCACGGCATTAACATTGCGAGATCTGCTTCCCAGCCATTTCAAATGGCGGCTTCAAGTTCGTGCCCTAAATATTACAAGCGCCTAAATATTACAGGCCACGTTCCCACCTGGTTTCCCTTTTGGATGAGCAGTCACTTTCCCACATCCACGTTTTCCGGAATTATTATCTCTTCCTTAACCCTGCTGGTGGTTAGAGGCTAGTCCATTAAAGGATTTTTTTGGTCCCTCCTCGCATTGACTCTTGAATCTGACATTGGAGTGAAGGCCTCAAGTGCCATTTTTCTACAGCGGGATTATTTTAATAGGAAACGGCATCCATCAGACCCTAATATCAGTTGATTCCCTTGCTTGGGCGACCAAGGGATCCTGCATCATTTCTTGGTTGGAGCACTTGGTGGAGTTTCCCTGCTGGAGGCCCTTAGAATCTAACGTTTCCCACGTATAACGGCTTCACATGATTAGATATAGCATACTGTATATATGGTAATGTGTTTGTACAAAAACAAAATATCATATATTATTATATAATATTATACATATAATATTATTACTTATAGAAGAGAGAGAGAGACGAGAGAAGAGAAGAGAAGAGAGAGAGAGAGAGAGAGACGAGACGAGGAGACGAGAGCAGAGAGGAGAGAGAGAGAGGAGAGAGAGAGAGAGAGAGACTTACAGCATCCTGGAGAACAGTGCTGTACTTTTCACCACAGAGAGTAGGGATCACCCCTAATACACAATAATAGTAATATCAATAATCAATAATAATAATACTAATAATAATATAATTAATAATAATAATAAAGTGAGAGATCGAGATTCAGTCCTCCAGATAGAAGGTGAGAACGTCTCTCCACTCAGACAATAAGTCTGAGATAAGTCAGTGGCCCCAAAAAGGGCTCTAAGGCGGTGGATTAGGATGCCATAGATGGCACCAAGCCTTGGAAAGACAGTTGCAGAAACGGACGCAGAGGCAGACAACGATGGCTATGAAAACAACAATGGATGCAGGCCCAAGTCCATTGCTGGGGCCCTTGGACTTATCTACCAGCCCCGACAGGCTATTTCTGGACAGCCTCCCATACCGATATCTCCTCCAAGGAGCATGCCGGCGAGACCCAGAGGCAACCTTCACCCCACCGCCGCTGATTTAAAAACGAGGAGGTTGACCTACGACTATTCCCATCAAAATGAGGCAATGGATGGAGATTGGCAATTCAAAAGGCATTGCGGGTTGGAATTCAGCAATCATATGGACCAGACACTTTTCTCTACTTCGGAAATGGGACTCCGCTGTCTGCTCGAATCCTATGGATTCATATGGGACAATCATTCAAACTCAGTATTCCCCAATATTGTCCTGACATACAGGGTCTTTCAGGAAGAGGTGAATTAGATGACCAGGAGTATTCCCCATTGGAGTGGGGTTGATCCATCAGATGGACTGGTTGTCCAAAGGCTGACCCACTAGAACGAGGAATGTCGGATGAGAGGCCTCATTCTGACTACCTACCTTTTCTTGGTCTTTTTCATCTTGAATCTCTTTAATCTTTACTGTTCAAATCAAGAACCCAGAAACTAGGGGCACATCCAGTCCTATCCATTTCAACAGGTTCTCAGGACGAATCTGAGAGACCTAATATTCTCACAATCGGCTAATGAGGCAGAAACATTCCTGCCTGTATGTTTGTGAATTAGTTTACAAAATCAATGGGCATCAGCAGTTGCCCTATCAGCAGCGGGTACGATAACGATGATTATAATTTGGCAACCAGATTTCTCAAACGCGGGAGGTGGATGAGCCCATTTGTGGCACTGGCTCTTCTTCAACCTTTTTCCAGCGAGGCTGAGGAAGCCCTGAGACCGGAGGAAAAGAGAGCAGAGTTGGCACTCCGTCAAGGGCACACATTTTACACTGCCATTAGGGCAGCTATAAGTGCGTCCATTTTGACACGGTCTCCCTACGATGGCTCTTCCACTTGAGGGATATTTTGTAATAAATTAATAATAAATAAAGTAAAATTACTATAATATTTATTAATAAATAATTATTAAAAAATTAATAAAAATATTAACATGATTGCCGCGCATCAAATGTCGGGGCCCGACCGGACTTGATAAAATTATTGCAGCGGCAGAATTCGCGACGCACACTTTAATGCAGTCAAATTCTTGTCTAGAGCCATAGCATCTCACGTGTCAGCCAGAGCTACTGTGGTTCAGATATTGGCAGCGATAATCAACATAAAGGCAGCTGCAGTCGCCTCAATATTGGGGATAAATTATTTGCAGTGTCTGGGAGCCTCTGCTTAAGTGAGAACAGAAACAAGAAAAAAGTGCTTTCCCTCTTTTCAGGCTGAAAAACAGAACGCTCCAGTCGTTTTGAAAGGGTTCCTTTTTAGTTTCTACTATCAGGTTATACGTTCCCAGATCGCAGGAACGTCAAGGCTACGGGCCCAGTTTTAGAAGGATATTGCTCTGAATCTTCGATAGAGGTCAGCGGGAGGCCAAACACGTAGAACCCAGAGGTACCGAAGCGATTTTTTCGTCGCGCCAAATGAGTCCTTGACAAGCGCTCCCATTGTAGGGACTAAAGTTGTTTGCTGGATCAACGCGGACATGCTCCCCTCTTATGTGTGGGTCAGCGGACACTGTTATTTGGTTTGGCACCAGAGTTTCAATGCGTCCCCCTGAACTTTTCATTAGGAGTCCTAGTCACGGACCCATGAGATAGAGCATTGATGCAGGCTGATCATCATCTTTGCATATTCAGGCCATTAGGGAGGTCCCATCTGAATAATGGGGTCAAGGCTGTTATTCTTATTGTTTGTGGTCACCAAGAGTCGGGGGAGTGGAGGGGAATTCTGGACCTCAAAGTCTGAACAGATTATTGTTTATCGAAATTCAGATGGACTACTCCGCAGTCCATTCGCCTCAGCATCAGGAAGACGATGTCTTGACTTCTAATTGATCTCACAGAAGCTTGTCTACAAATACCAATTAGACCTGCCTCACTACAAATGATTTTAGATTTTGCTCTGTGTTCGGCACTATGAATATATCGCCCTACATTCGGTTGGCTTTTGGCCCCTAGGACGTTTACCAGGTCCTGCAGTTTGGCTGCCTCCTGCAGGATCACAATCTATTCGTTTACAGTGCTATCTGATGATATTTTAATTTCTGTATTCTTCCAGACATTCAATCAAATTTGGATTCCAGATTGCCCTTGGAGACCCTTCAAGTCACGTTTTTTTCCATAAATTGATTAAAAGCCATTATCCCCTCACTAGGTTAGTCATTTCGGGCAGTGTAAGATACATGGAGGGCAAGTTTTTGCTCTCTCAGGACCAGGATTTGAATAGTATTCAGTACTCTTGGGCCCAGAGGCAGCAGAGCCTGTGAAAGAGAGTTTCCTGGCAGTTCTGTTCTCAACTTGTTAGGTGACATCATTTTTATTTACAATATGTGTCCTTGGCGATATCGCAATTCCATTTCTAGAGATTCTGACAATGGTTTCTGCTACCTTTCCAGACAATCCGGCATAGAGCCACTTTCCACTACGGAAAGGCTTACCACACCATTATTCCCAACTTCTCTCTCGCTCGCGGAAAATCCGAAGAAATCAAAAGCATCATTTTTTGGTTTGTCACATTCACAGTGAACGTGCAGGCTGCGAGTGAACTATTCTCAACTGATGCCAGCCGGTGGGATGGGAGTTAGGCTCACTGTCCAATCCAACGCTGCTTCAGGAGGAATTCTGGACTTATTTATGAGACAATCACACAAAAACATCAAAAACGGATTCGAGCTGCGAGGCAGTTGCAGCCCGGCGGTACCTCACCACAGTTTTTCTACCCTCTTCCATCACACCATGTTCTGGTCTTGCAGGCAACATCCACAACAGGCTGTAAACAGACTGAGGTCCCCATTCCAAACTACGATTGTTGGGGACCTGTTGGTTCCAGGTTTTGTTTTTTTTTTTTCAAAAAGTTTTGGGGGGGGGCCTGGGAGGCCATCTGTTGTTGCTTAGGCAGAGCTAGCAGGGCATTCAACACAAAAGTGGACTGGCTCAGCAGGGCCAGAGAGATTCAGGCAAAGGTGGGCGCCTTACACTGTCTCTCTTCTCAGGGAAGCAGTGCAGATGTTTGGGCAACGGTGATCGAATATTTGCCTCTCCCCTCAATTGCCCAATTGCCCCGGTATATTTCAAGGTTACCTGACTCGGGGCGGAGGCCGTCCAATGCGTTTGCGATGTCAGTGCCTCCCGACTTCTATTATGCATTTCCCTCTCCCTGTGATAGCCCAGGATTGTATTCAGAAGTTTATGGGGACACAAGCGGACAGTGTGTTAATTGGTTCGCCGTTATTGGCCAACTTCGCGAACTGGTTAGCACTTACAGGGCGCTGTGGACAGAACAATCCTTGGAAAATGTCGTCGCCCGATCGAAGGGTTCCTTTCTTCGCACAGGGCTTGGTACTTCACCGGACCCACAATGCTCAGCCTAGCTGTACGCGAGCTGATGAGCCAGTCCTCAATGGACAACAGATTTCAGAGGGTACTTTGCCACCATACAAGCATCCAATGGTCCTCTGCAACATCGTATATACGAGGCACATGATCCACTTTTCTGTCGTGGTTCGCCGTGGCCTAAGACGACCCAACTGCCCCATCAATTAGGACACGTTCATCTGCGGACTTTTTCACGGCTAGGGTTGACCATGAGGATCTATTCTCCAAGAATATACGTTTATATGCACGTACTGGTGGAGTTTAGCCTCGGTGTGATATTCCTGTGACCTTTCTTCTCATAGAGCCTCCACGTGTCCGCGCTTTCTTAAGGGGGCTGCACTTACAACCCTCCTGTTAATTTCACCGCTATCCCACGTTGGTTGGGATAACAAGGTGTTAAACGCACTTTACAACTGGCCCGTTCAAGCCTTTAACAGAACTGCTCATCTCAAATTCCTGACATATAAGCTGGTCTTACTTAATGTGCGATATAGGCTGCCGAGATTGACAGCTATTTGCCTCGGACGCTGTGCGTGTTTTCGTGCGGAACAGACTGGCTTCTCAACGATTGAATCATCGTGGCATTCCCACAAGTAATCATTCAGCCTCCATACGTGCAGGAGTCTGGGTTGTCTTCCAAATTTTTGTACACGGACAATATCATTGTGACTGAAGCTCAATCGCATCGCCTTGACGCTCAAGTGCGTTAAGCATGCTATTCTTCCAGCAGCATTTAAATCATGCAAGGCTCTATCCATCCTTCAACCATCATCACTGTTAGAGACAAAGGTGTCTATTCAATGAACCAGTTTGGTAGATGGTTGAGAGCCACCATAGCTAAAAGTTACAAAATGCCAGTCCATCTCAGTTTCTAAGGCATTATGTCCCCACTCGACTGAAGATTGCAGCAACATCAGCAGCATGGCCACTCGGGCTTCCATAGACGAGCTTTGCAGGAGCGACAACTTGGTTTCCCATTGCCCCTTGTCAGAAAATTACTAAGCTTCGATGTCTACGCCCTTAGCACAGACGCTTCAATTGGCAGGAAGGAGCTCTTGCAGAAGGTCATAGTTTAGGAGTGCGATTTTGAACCAGGTAAGCGGAGTCCTCCCTATAGGACGGCCCAGTTTCGGTGTATTGTGTGTGTGGGATGCACTGAACTCAGATATTCATGGGGAGAAAGGTGTCTCGGGTACTTACCTGATAACACCTGTTTCTCTTGTGAGCTGTTACAAGTCAACAGCATCCCCCCACACATTTCTTTCCATTCTGGTGGGGTTCCGTTCCGCGTCAGGGATCTAGATGTAGGTGATGAGTTTCTGGACTTATCGGACTCAGTCTCTGTTGCAACATAACTGGAGGTAACGCTGGCAGATTGCCCCGTGGCAGGGTAGGGAGGTAGGCATCCGGAGTTTTAGCCAGCCTGCTCCAGAAGAGCTGAAGCACCTCCCACTTCTTGGATGCTCTTCACAGCTCACGAGAAGCAGAGAATATCAGGTAAGTTACCAGGCGCCCTTTTTTCTCCCCATGTATATTTAATCATAGGATTACATGGAACCGCACCCCCCGCAGTCCTGCCAATAACAGGTACTTTGTAGCTACCTAGCTCTAAATCGTTGTAGCACACATAAAGCCAGCGACCCATCTTCGGACCTGCAGCTGGAGACCTTACTTTATAAATAGTTCATTGATGAAGTTTACCTAGCTTTAGCTCTAGATTCCAGAGTTCAGCCAACGCGATCACTGCGATTCCTAACTGATCATTGAGAAAAAACATAATAAACTGTTTATGAATAGTTGTTTCATAAACTGGGAGCAGAAAACTAGACAAGGCAGAGAGGAATAGAATGGCTGAAGCTGATAGACACTGCTCCAGTTATGAAAACAACTATTCATAAAACGTTTCTTATGTTTTTTCTCAATGATCAGTAGGGAATCGCAGTGATCTGATTGATCTCTGGAATTCTAGAGAAAGCCTAGGTAAAACTTCATCAAGAAAAGTTTAAAGAGTCTCTCCTGAGTGCAGTCCAGAGGGTCGCTGGCTTTAATGTGGCTACATATTGTATGATTTAGAGAACTAGGTTACAAAGTCACTGTTCTTTGGGGGTGGGTTCTCGTACCTGGATTAAAATATATGTGCATGGGAGAAAAAGGGCGCCTGTACTTACCTGATATGCCTTTCTCTGTGAGTGTGAAGAGCAATCCAGCGACGCTGGGAGGTGTCGGTCTCTTCTGGAACTAGGCGTGGGTGGCTTTAAAATCCGGGATGCTTCCTCCTCCTCCGGGCAACTCTCCAGCGTTCCATTTTGCAAAGACCTGAGTGCAAAGTCCAGAACTCATCACTATTAGATCCTGACGGAACGACCCCACCAGATGGAAAGACATGTTGGTTGGGGCTGGATGCTTTTACAGCTGCATTCATGTATACTAGTAAGTACAAACACCCTATCTCTCCCATGAACTGGATCTTCAGAGCATCTGAAACAATTGGAATACAAAGATACTTGGTGCCTGTCCTTAGGAGGGACTCCGTTCTGGTTCAAAATCCACTCCTAAACTTTATTGGGACCTTCTGCAGGACTCTTCTGCCTGAAGCGTCTGCTTAAGCGTAGACATTCAATTTCATAATTTCTGACAAGGGGGCAATGGTGAAACCCAAGTTGTCGCTGCAAATTTCGTCTATGGAAGCCCGGTGCGCCATGTGCTGATGTGCTGACTTCCTTGTCGATTGGGTGTAATGCCCCTTTAGAAAACTGAGATGGACTGGCATTTGTAACTTTAGCTATAGGTGGCTCTCAACACTTACCAATGGTCATTGATGACACCTTTCCTCTCTCGGCGTCGGTGAAATGGATAGGGAATAAGATCAGTTAATAAAATGCATGCTGTCTGTTCTAGATAGATGGCTTTAACGCTCCTCTTGAACCTCAAGTCCGCGATTTTTGGCTAATGATGCTTCAGTCTTATGAGATGGTTCCGGACAAAACTAAATATTACTATCTCACTGGGTGGAAGCACCAACTCCCATGCAATATAGGGCCTGAATTACTTGTAGTCGGTATGAACGATGGATTCCAATGCTGATGAACCACCTCTTGTCCGCACGCGAAACACTGCACAGGGTCCTTTTCTCGATCAACAATGCTGTCATATAGTGCGAGCTTCCTGATGTATGATCGAAGTAAGAAGAGCACGCTTATATGTCAGGGATTTTGATGCATGAGCAGTCTTCTTAAAGGCTGAACGGGCCAGTTGTAAGTGCGGATTAAAACACCTTGTTATCCACACCACAAGTGGCTGGTAGTCGATATGCTAATTCAGGCAGAGGTTGTAAGTTCTATGGGCAGCTCCCGCTTAAGAAGACTCGCGGACCCTCGTTCGCGATGGTATGTGCATTATGGACTTGAAGGTCACCCACGCTCAGTTATCACCCGGCTAAGCTGCCACTGTCTGCATAAAGTATTTGGAGATAGATCCTGGTACAACCCTTCTGTAAAAGGGTCAATAATTGTCCTATTGATGGTGCAGTTGGTCGATCTTGAGGCCCCCGGCACCAGCGACAAGAAAGTGGACATGTGGCCTCGTATATACGGTTGCAGAGGACCATCCTGGATGCTTGTATTGGTGGCAATAGTTTCTACCCTCTGAAATCCTGTGGTCCTTAAATGGTTCCGCTCATCCTCTCGCTAGGCTGACGCCATTGTGGGTCCAGGAGTGAAGTACTCAGCCCTTGCGAGAAGGAACCTGCGATGGTGAATTTTCCAAGGTTGTTCTCTCAAAGGTCTGTAAGTCTGTGGAACCATGTTCGCGTGGGCCAATAAGGGAACAATACAATTCCGCTTGTTGTTTCCTCCAAAGACTTCTGAATCAACTGGGTACAGGGAGGGGGGAAAATGCATATAGTGTCTGGGAAGCCACTGACATCGCAAAGCAATTTGAGGGCTCCCGCCCGAGTCTAGGTACCATTGAAATTAGTGTATACCGGGCAATTGGATGGGGGAGAGGCAAATAGTTCGCAGTCGACTTCGGTCGTAGCCCACTCGAAGCATGTACCTGACTGCTTTCCTCGCGAATGAGAGGACAGGTGTAGGCGCCACTTTGCCTTGATCTCTCGTGCCCTGCTGACCAGTCCACTTTTGTGTTGAATGCCGCCTTGCTATGTGCCTGCCTTAAGCAACAAGCAGATTGGCCTCAGCCCACTTGAACCAACCTGCCATGTCCCAGCATCGTAAGTTTGGAATGCGGGACACTCAGTCTGTTACATGGCCTTGTTGTGATGTTGCCTGTCAAGGACAGAAACATGGTGGCTGACTGAGGGGTAGAAAACTGGGTGATTGTAAACGCCAGCGGTGAACTGCGTCGCGGCTCCAATGTTGGAGTTTTTGTGATTGTGATAATAGTCCAAATTCCCTGAGCAGGTTGGATTGGAATGAGCTCCCCATCCACCAGGCTGGCAGCACGTTTGTGATAGTTATGCCCTGCACGGTGTCCTTGAATTGAACCCCTTGTTTTTCGTTTTCCGACCACCAGTGGAGCATTGAAACATTGTGTGGTACCTTTATCCGGAGTTGGAAGTGGCTGTGACTGTGTACTTGGCTACTGGGTTGGGTTCAACATGGTAGCAGGACACCATTTTTCGTAGATCTTAGCTAACTAGGAATTTTTCGAGAGCCCAAGGCACAATGGAAGTTGATTAAGAAATTACTGTATTTATTACGAACTCGTGGGAAACTCTCTTTAAGGGCTCTGATCTTCTTTGGCCCAAAGACTGCGCGTGCCAGCAGACTCCTACCTCCTACTATGTTCAGTGGATCAGTCCAGAGTCAGAGAAAACCCCTTTGGCGCCGTGTCCATGGCTCTCTTCATTTACTGACCGCCTCTATATGAACTAAACCTAGTTGAGGATTAATTGCTTTTATCCCAATTTATGGAAAAAAACGTGACCATTGACGGGTCTCCAGGGCCAATCTTTGGAATCCAATTTGATGATGTCTGGAAGATGACAAATTAAAAATCATGCCAGATAGCACTGTAACGAATAAGATTATGATCCTCAGGGAGGCTAGCCAAAAGCTGCATAGACTTTGAGTAAAGTCTAGGGCCAAAGCCAGACCGAACTGGTAGGAGCATATATTCATAGTGCCCGCGATCACAAGAGCGAAAATCTAAAATATTTGTAGTGAGCAGGTCTAATTCGGTATTTGTAGACAAGCTGCGTGAGGATCAATAGAAGTCAAGACATCGTTCCTCTCTGAGCTGAGCAGAATGGTGACTGGAGAGTATCATATATATATATATATAAATGCATCTGTTTCAGACGTTTGAGCGTCCAGAATTCCCTCCAGCCCCCCGAACTCTTTGGGACCACAAACAATATAGAATAAACAGCCTTGACCACAAATATATACAGATGGGGACCTCCTAATGCCCTTGAATATGCGAATATGATTGATGCCTGTCAATGCTCTCTTATGGGGTCCGATGGGGACCTAGGACTCGCTAATGACAAACAGTTCAGCAGGACGATGAAACTCTGGTGCCAAACCAATTAAACAGTTCCCTGACCCACACATCAGAGGTGGAAGCTGTTCCCGTTGATCAGCCAAACAAACTTTAGCACCTACAATGGGGCGCTGTTCAAAGACTTCACTTTGGCCGACGAAAAAAATCGCTTCCGGTACTCTGGACGGGTTTCTACTGTTTTGGCCTCCCGCTGACCTCTATCGGAAGATTCAGACACTGATCCTGTCTAAAACTGGAGATATACCTGACGTTCTCTGCCGATCTGGGAACGTATGAACCTTGATAGTGGACCAAAAGGAAACCCTTTCAACAACGATCTGGAGCGTTCTGTTTCAGACCTTCTGAAAAAGAGGGGGAAGAGCACTTTTTTCGTGTTCTGTTCTCAATAAGCAGAGGCTCCCAGACCTGCAAATAATTATCCCCCATATTGAGGCTGATGCCAGCTGGCATTTATGCGTGATTTTCCGCCTGCCAATATTGAACGCAAACAGTAGTCTCCGTGCTGACACGTTGAATGCTATGGCTATAGACAATAATTGACTGCAGAAATGTGCAGTCGCGAATTCTGCCCGCTTGCAATATTTTATCAATGTGCCTGGTGAGCCCCGACCATTTGATGGCCGGCAATAATATCCCTCAAGTGGAAGAGCCATCGTACGAGGATGCGTGTAAAATGGGACGCAGCTATAGCTGCGCCTAAGTGGCTCAGGTGTAAAAAATCGGTGTGCCCTACGGAAGTGCCAATCTGCCTCTCTTTTCCTCCGGTCTCAGGGGCTTCCTCAGCTCGTTGGAAAGGTTGAAGAAGAGGCCAGTGCCACAATGGGCCCATCCACTCCGGGTTTTGATGAAGAGATTCTGGTGCCAAATTATAATATCGCTTTATCGTACCCTAGGGCTGGATAGGGCATGCTTGATGCCCATTGATTTTGTACTAATTCAGCAAACATACGAGGGACAGAATTGTTTTGCCTCATTTTTAGCCGATGTTGAGAATATTAAGGTCCATCGATTCGTCCTGGACCCGTTGACAATGGATGAGGACTTGATGATGCCTAGTTTCGTGGTGTTCTTTGTTTTGAACCAGTAAGATTTAATAAGAGATGCAGATGAAAAAGACCAGAAAAGGGTAGGTTTAGTCCAGAATTGAGGCCTTCGTCACCGGACATTCCTCGTTCTAGTGCGGTAGCCTTTGACAACCCAAGTCCATCTGATGGATCAACCCCACCTCCATGGAATATCCTGGTCATCTAATTCGCACCTCTTCTAGACCTACGGTATGGCAGGAATATGGGAATACCTGAGTGTGATGTTTCCCCATATGATCCATAGAGAGTTCGACGATCGGCCAGCGGAGACGACGCGGACCCGCATGGGCCGGCCCGCGGCGTGAGGGGACGCGGGGGGCGGGGCCTTGCGGGGGAGGCGGTTCAGAGACGCCGAGGGAGCCGACCCGCCCCTTCCGGCTTCCAGCCCGCTGGGCCGCTGTCTGCACGGAGGGGGGCGTGCCGAGGAGCGTCCGCGCTGCGGCGTTCGGACTTCGCGCCTCTCGGACGCAGGCGCTGTCTCGCAGACGGTCGCGCGAGGACGGCCGTGCTGACCGCGCTCCGTTTTCTGCGAGCAAAGCCGGGTTTCAGACAAAGGGGGGGAGGCGGGCAGGAACATCCGGGTCATTCGCCGCCGCCGCCGCCGCCTGGAATCCGGACACG